>JAVSBV010062735.1:0-10529 GCA_033117975.1 Parotocinclus spilosoma
ATTAAGCGGAATTTTGGTCCAAATAAGCAAATAACATTACACGTATATAATAGGATTTGTTTCGGTACTTTAGGATTAGGTCTGAATAAGTGGCTGGTCCCATTAACCGGTGGTCCCATTAACCTGATTCAACTGTATTATATTATCATAAAAGGTGAATCCCAAATTGAGCAAGCATAGGGCGACAGTGGAAAGGAAAAAACTCCCTGAATAAAGAAGGACGAACTCTTGGGAGGACCAAGACTCAAAAAGGGACCCATCCTTCATGGGTTCAATGCATGTGTGCCGTCATGGGTCAGCTAGGTCAGAATGGACTTAGATGGTGAGAAATTCATTGAAACTACCATCCTGCTCCTCCCAGGCCATTATTGTTCTCAAAGTCTGTCAACTGAGCAGAATGTCTTTAAGTGTGTACCAGAGGCATGTCTAGCAGTCATCTCTTACCAAAAGCTACTCTACCCAAAAGTACCATCTAAGAGCCTTTTTGTAGACAGAGGGGGACTATCCTAATAAGCCCTATTGTAGCAATACCCAATGTTTAATCAGGCCACAATGGCAGTGGCGACTGCTGGTCTTTTAAAGAGACGAAGCTCATTGTCAGTTTACATCATAACATTTGTTAATTTATTCATACATAAATTCTGCCCTCCGTTCCTTTTCAAGAAAATAACTTTAACCATACCTTTTCAGGACACTCTGAAAACACTTCTCTCATGTCATCAAACTTCCTTGAATTGACTCATTCTAAGAAGCACAAACTTTCCACATTTTAAAACCACCAAGGAATCTACTCCATGTGATTATCAAAGATGCCATGTACAGATTTCTGTAGCGCTCCTGGGGATCCTGGAATTGACAGAGACAGCACTTTCTCATGGACTCATCTCATGCGTCTGATGTGAGACCTGCTGCTTTGGCATGAACAGCTTGGAAAGCCCCTTCTAACCTCTTCTCTTTGACAAAAGCAAGAAGAGACTCAATTCTTTTCTTGCAGTAGAGAACATCCATGGACCTCTGCTAGACGATATCAAAGACCACATCAGTCTCTGAGGAGATTTGTTTACATGTGCAACATGAACACAAACTCAAAATTCTACAGTTTCATTTCAAAACCTTTGGCACAATTCGAATGTGTCATCATCCATTGTCTTATCTGCAATGATGTTATAACAAGCCTGCAAAAGGACAAGCATTTAGCCCCCTGTAAAAGCACCAGATTAAATCTATGTACATAGCAATGCACAAACATTGCACTGGGGGCAATTGGCTTCACTTAGGCCTGCATACCATTAAAGGCTGAAGCCATGACTTCTGCCCCATCATATATATGTGCCACAAGTTTACCCCTAAAATTGTAGCCCTGCTCTATCAACACAGCGAACAATGACAGAAAGTTATGCATGGAAAGCAATATCAGTTGTTTCATCTACCTGTGATCCTGAATTAAATCTCTGATCTTATCAGAAAAAGTGGTTGCAAGTGCAGAGATAAAGTCATTTTGGATATATAGAGCCATAGGCGAAAACATGACGTTTTCTACGTCATCGCTGACAATTCATGCCACGGGAATGTATTAGAAGTTAACAAAATCAAGTAAGTCAATTTGTGATAAGTAGCTGATTCTGAGATGTTAACTGTTCATATTTGACCATTTGATTTTGGACATTATGGGGAATCTGTACTTCCCTTGCAATCTTAGAGAAATCACGGTTTGCAGCACTCCGGCATGTCTATCTGAGTGTTTTTTGTCAATGAATGTAATTACAAACAAAGTAAGTAAATACTTGTGCTATATACAACTTGTTACTGAGCATATAACATGTGGGTGCACATGTTGCATCGACATAATTAAACAGGGTTTCCTATGATACTCTGACGACTCAGTGACTAGGCTTTTCTTTGTTTTGGGTTTTGTTGCTTGTTTTCACATTTTAACCACGCTTTTCCTGCTCATATTTAAGTGGTGTAACGTGTGACCTTGATAGGATGCCAGACCATCACAGAACTGGAAAAGGATTGCTATTACAGAACTGATCCCCTGACTCTCTCATCCCTCAGACACTGACAGTTGTGTCATGCAACCAGAAGGCACTGACAGGACTTGAGCACAAGGGTATCACACAACAGGTTTACTGATCATAAGAAAAATAATCATACCTATGAGCTCTCCTCAGTTGCTCTTGGTTGATTCACACCATATTGTCATTTTCCCTTTATAGTGGAAAGTACATCGGGTGAGTGGGTATATATTCCTCAGTATGTTTCCAGACATTACGCTTCTTTTGGTCCTTCTCTGGTTCTTACTATCTTTCTGGAAAGCAGTGGGAGACTGAAAACAGGAAGACAAAGCTACCTTGTGACTCAAACATAACGCTGCTATTTTTAGCATGAGTCCAGTAGCCCCTTGGCCTCTGCTTCCTTCAGGCCTCCACGAGGACATCGCTGTCCAGTTCTCCACACAACCCTTCTGGAAAACAGGTCAAGCTAAGAAGCGTTGCTGTCTCACAGTCTAAATTATATCGGGCTTGTCTGTCAACACTGTTGTGCTGATTCATGGTTAAAAATATCAAGGCAATACTAAGTGGCCTGTTTATACTAAGTGTATTACAGGGAACTACTGAGTAAACAGCTGTATTATTTTACAGTGCAAAAAAATAAAATAAAAATTTAAACCTGCACCAGTGAATAGGCATTATCATCAAACTATATACACACAAATCCACAGGTTTTTTTTGTTCCATTATAAATGCATATCATTGGGTGTAGTATTTATGAACTAGTGCATTTATGACGGTTGAAACAAAACATTTAACAAACACTGCTATCTTCATTGTTTGGAGCAGTTCTACGGCTTTGTTTTGAAAGCACTTCTCCTTCTTCTTCTTCTCGCCTCCATCTACTGTTATACCAACCATCTCCATGTCCACCTTCACTACATCCATGAACCTTCTCTGAGGTCTTCCTCTTCTCCTTCTGCCCGGCAGCTCCATCTTCAACATTTTTTGTCCAATATATCCACTACTCCTCCTCAACACATGTCTGAACCATCTCAACTCGGCCTCTCTAGTTTTGTCTCCAAACTGCTCTACCTTCACTGTCCTTCTGATCTACTCATTTCTAATCTTGTCCATCCTTGTCATTCCCAACAAAAATCATTGTATCTTCATCTCCGCCACCTCCAGCTCAGCCTCCTGTCTTTTAGAAAGAGCCACAGTCTCCAAACCATACATCATAGCAGGTATCACTACTGTCTTGTAAACTTCTTTGTTTTGAAAGCACAAGATTAGATAAATGAGTCGCCAGTGGCCTGAGAAACACACCTGGACATGCATAAATATGTAAGTAGTGCCCACTCTTGATTAGCAGTTCCATGTCCGTTGCAGGTAAGAGCTGTGTAAACATATCTGGTGCAGTGTCTGTTTCATTCTGTTAAAGTTCCACTTTTGTGTATTTATGTTGTGTGCTGATACCCCAGCCACCAATACAATGTCAAAATAACTGAGTGATAATACAGATCTGATACATCTTTGGTATGTTAAGATTCAAATCCCAAAATAGTTCTTTCACACAAATGACTTAATCTGAAAATTAAATGACCTAATTTGTTTTCTGATATAAGGCCAGTGCCTCACAGTCAGGAATGACCTGTACAAGAGCTTCCTTAAAACATGGCACTGGTGAGTGTGGTCATTAAAACTTTTAGAAGTTTGTAAATATTTAAGTGTAATAACAGTCTAATTTATGAATAAGCAATATACACTTGTAAAACTGCTCCATCATTAAAAAACATGTATTAAAAGTACTATAAGGTGCATCAATATTTGTTTGTATATTTGTTCAGAATAGATTAATCTTATGCAGATAAGTAATATGAATTAATGAATATTGTAATAACTCTTAATGTATCTTAATGGAAACTTAATGTAGATTAGAAAAAAAAACATAATAAACCCCATAATGCCACTGGATTCTACAAATATCCAGCCATGATTTTGGGAGCAACATTTGCTTTTCTAACATTCCTCCATACTGTGTGTAAGTAACCAAAAAAAAGCCCAACTCTTTAATTCCATTAATTCCAACTCATGCTGTTACAAGCTTTTTAAATGGTTCAGAGGACAAAGGCATTTTCCACTAAAGGTGCTAAGGGATGGATTTCCAAGTTACCCCACAACACCAACATGTAGCAAGTTTTGAAACTAACTGATTAATGAAGATCAGACATTTTTGTCATTGTATCTGTATATTTTCAAATCTTCCTCATGTTAATAAATAACTAAGGGAACTTGGCCTGTGTCATCTCATGTTAATACCTTGGTGAAAAAGGAAGTCATGGATGACTGTGTAAGACTTTATAAACACGAAAAACTTATCCTAGTTTTACATTACCTGCTCTTACCTGCCAATTTCTCAAAAACTGTATTAAGCCTAGACTAAAGCAAAGGTCATAATTTAATCCTGAAATTCAAAATGTACAACAATTATAGCAACAAAAATAAATAAACTCTCCTCTCTACTCTTAAGATAAGAAGTTATTTATGGACCCACATCGGACCTTTTTCTTTGTAAGATACAAAGACAGACATTAGAGTGGCGAAACAGGTTAAGGTCAGTGTCTAGGTGGGTAAGTTTAGTCTGGCAATGCAAGTGGCTTTGTGAAGCAATGCCACTCTCAGATGTCAGTTCTATTGTTAACCTGCGTCACAGCCTCAGGATGAAGCACTCACGTTCCCGCTAAACACCACAATCCACTCCACCCATTGCATAATAACACACAGCAAACTATACAAATGCAGTCAAAATGCATCCTGCAAGCAACAGTCTGACGCAATGGATGTATGACAAGCTCCTCATGAATGTGAAGCATTCAAAACAAGTCACAAATAAGCAGCTCACTGTACTAAATTTAAATAAGGTGCTGTACGGTGATTAAGTAACAGACAGGAGGATGTTAACACATCACTGTAGTCGGAAACCTTCAGAAAGTGGCGTTGCGTGCCACTGCTCATTGCCATTGTACTGGTCAAATGCATGAAGGCAATGCAACTAAATGTTTAAATGTCAAAATGTACATGCAAGAGAAAACAAAAAAGCAGAATGAATTAAAAACCTGAATTAATCAAATTTACAGTAAACACTGGATAGCTTCATTTTCCTGCAGCTCCCTCTGCAAGTAATAAAGTAATTCATGTGAAATTTGATTTACTCCTGATGACAAAAAATCTGTATGTCCATTACTACAGGGACAGTGATGATCTCCTGCTATCTGAATTGTGCTGCACTACATTACGTCACTATATAATTCACTGCATTCACTTGATATGCACTGTGCATGTAGCACTCTGGGTACTTCGGTTTCCTCCCACAGTCCAAAGACAGTGTTAGGATAACTGATTACTCTACATTGACACTGACCTGCGTGTGTATATATGACTAGTCCTGATGTAACCATGTGTAGATAACCTTGTGTGTGTTGCTAAATTAGCCACTGATGGTGACGTTAAATAAACCAAACAAACATAGCATGTTATTGGCGACAGTTTTACTATTGTACATTTTGCTGTCAGTTCTAGTTAACGTAAATGTAATAAATCAATACTTTCTAAACTATATGAAATACATAAAAACAGATATACAATATATTTCAGGTAAATATACATGAAAACTGAATAAAAAGAGATACAATGGCCACATGTTATCAAACGTTTTGGGAAAAATACTGTTCCATAATTTCAGATATTGCCACTGCATTTTTTTAACACTGCAGTATTGTGTTGATGTGTCTAAGCGAGCTAGCTTCAAGGTAGCAATACCTACTACAAAACAAGAATAAACTAAAAAAAAAAAAGAGTAAAAAAACACGTACAATCAAGGAATGGGTTGCATAGATGACAGTTAACAAAGGATTTCAAACATCAGTTTGATCTGTCAGGAACTTTTAACAAGCAAACTAAGTTCAATGTCAAATTCAATTGTGTACTTTATTAAAAGTTGGCACACTACATTCATGATACACAGCACAATGCCAAAACCAGCTTTTCCCAAAAGTAAATGGTTTTCAGTAAAGCTACACGATTAAGAAAATACATTTCATAGGCAAATGGAAAAAGAGAGTAAAATAATTTATAAATTATGTCTTGTCTGAATTACAATTGCAAAGAAATGACAGTTTAGACAGTAGCTGTCACACATACAGTGATGCTTGATTGTTCATGAACACTTACATTTTTCTATATTTCTGCATATACATGACCTAAAACATGACCAGATCTGACATGTGAAATAAATAAATAAATGACTAAATATAAAACTTCTGTCTCATTTGTTCACTTACATTCTATTTATCTAAATTTAGGACCTGAAATCTGATTATGTTCTAGGTCATAAAGTATACTCAGAAATATTGAAAATTCTATCACAAAATTTTCATGCAAAAAACTAAGCATTCTTTTCTTTCATTTGGCACACAAATAAATATAACCAGTCATACAACTGTTTGCATTTAGTCTTAGATGTTTTATAGTTACATTTGCCCATAGTATAAATTCCCCTCATACAAATGTCACACCCATAAAGAAGAATCAAATAAAAAATATTATATATATAGAAATAGGGATAATCCACTTGAAGCTTTGTCCTATAAACTACTATACTAAGTGATTCTGAGAACTATAAACCTGTTAAATAATGACATGGCAAAGTTTAACAAGATTAATAACTTCATCCATTCCGATAGTGGTATGTGTAACATTTTTATACACAGTGTTACTTATTTCCAAAGTGCCCTAAGTCAGACAGACACCTACTACAGTCAACTTCAAACAGGACGGCTGATAAAACTTTAAGTCGAAACTGCTTCTTGAAAACTGCCACCACACTGCCATTCATGTAATAGCTTGTACATGTGTGCTGGAACAAGCAGACAATTTGAGTTTACTCTCACACAATCTAGTTCTCAGACACTGACACAAAGGACAACTATTACAGCCTGAGTCAGCAATGCGGAGGAAAGCAAGTATAGGCGTGCGCAATATCTTTTTGATCAGTGCAAACTCACTCAGTTCGCCAACAATAATTTGCTTTCAGTATGCCTTTAAGGAGAAATACTGGGTCTTCTGTTTTTCCCTCCATTTTCTAAACCTTCTAAAACAGGTAACTACTTGACCAAACTTAGTATGTCTTAAATATGCGGCACTGGACAAAAAGCCAGGTCATATAATAACACAAGCAATCACCAAATTGATAATTTTTCATTCCCTTTGTAGTGCTGCACATTCACAGTGACCTAGAACCTTCAACATTATGCATCTTTCTTTGGCAAAAAAAACCTGACGTGATCCTGAACAGATCACTGTTTTTGCTGGCTTCATTTGGATCTGCATGTTCCATTTAGTTCATGGGCAGTTTAAAATACAATCTGACTAATCACATAAGCAAAATGATGGAACTTTTCTCCTGATGGGAGTGGTTTCTTCAAAATGACTATGCCCCATCCACTGTGTATGAGGAGTCTCTGATTGGTTTGGTAAGTAATACAATTATGTCAATATGCAATATGTCCTAAGCAGTCAACAACCAATCCCAACCAAACCGAACACTGATGAGAGATTTTGGAAATATATTTTAGAAGAATTAACTAAACAAACCTCAGTAACAAAGGTAATCAAAAGCATTAGGCCATATGAAAAAACCTGCAAATTCACAGTGCAACAACAGAGGCTATAGACATGTAGCTAATGTAGCTTAGCTAAAGACATGCTGCTGATTTATACTGTCTAATGTCGTGTCTAATGACGAGTGTACCATCCTAAATGTTTTGCTTACAGACCTAATCCAGAGATCGGTAAATGTCACATCAAAGTGCATTACTAAGAATGGAACTATTACATACTCGGTCTCTCTCTCTCCCTCTGTCTCTGTGGGTGCATACACTTATTAATCTGATAACTACAGACTATCAGATTCTGACAGTAAACCGATCAAGTTTACATGAATAATAAGCAGATAATGGGAAACCTCTGGGGCTTTCATGACTCGGGCAATAATCAGATTTCTACTGCAAGCAACTAATAATCCCTCAGAATGATTTGACATAAACCTTAGCCATCAAAAAATAAATAATGAAATGTTTCATTTTCTCAAGCATATACAGTGGAACCACAATTGTCAGTTGCCCTATTTATCATACAATTAAGTTATCCTGTCTGGGTTGGAGTGAAAAAATACAATTTATATTCACTATAAAATGTATTTTTGTTTATATATTGCAGTGTCTGAAACAGATTAATTTGATTTACATTATTTCTTATGAGAAATATGACAGTTATCGGCAGGTACTGTCGAACGAATTAATGATCTCAAATGAGAAAATTAGGCCAAAACGAAAGAAAGTCTTTTAAAAGAAGCAAACCTGAAAACCATATTCAGCTCTACCTGCCACTGCCAGACTGTGTTTGTAGCAAGCACACACTGAGAAAACAGACTGAAATCAGAGCAAGTATACATGCGCTGAGAAATCTAATTCAGCTCTATTCAGATTACTAATATAATCAAATTTCTCCTCATTTTTAATTCACTGAGTGGCCATAAATTGATTAAAACAGCTAAAACTGTATAAAGAATTGGGGTGTATGATTGTAACATGTGGTCTGGAGAGACAGATGATGGAGGCATACTTAGGAATATTGTGTTCAGGTAATTAAGAAATGAATACCGCCAAATAATTTTCATTATCTCTAACGTTTGAATTAACTGCAAGTAGTTAAAACTAACATAGTTTATATTAAATTTATGTTTATGTTACTTAATTGTGATAATTTATTAATTGATTTACTACCCACACCTAAATTACTGACCCACACCTGCAAATGCTAATAGCAGTACAGTTTCACCAGGACCTTACCAACACTTCTGCACTGACCGGACAGGAAACAATATTCATTTACTACCCGTTCTCTTTTGTCATTAAAACACTTAAATTTATTTACTACCTGTTCTTTTTTGCCATCAAAACACCTTCACTACAGGACAGGACCCTGGCATTTTACAGTCAATACCAAGGTACACTGAAACACAAATGGCATGCTATTCACTTAAAGACCATCATTCTCCTAGAATTTATAGTATATTTTGCCATGCTGGTCTAGTGAGAATGGATCTTTTTGTGGTGAGTAGCATGCCATTCATGCTTCAGTGTACCTCAATATTGATTGTAAAATGCCAGGGAACTGTCCTATAAATAGGGTTACTATAAATAGGGCTAGGGTTAGGAATAACATTTGACTTTTTGCAAAGGTTTGCATGAAGACGCAAGACAAATCTTAACCCAAAAATTAATAAATGCCAGCAAGCCAAAACACAGCCAGAAAGTCTCACATGCCACCACTTAAAGAGGCCTCACAACGCATAAACTTGAAATGAATCATTCCCACACACAACTACCGTAAATGCCTATGCTGGACAATGCTGCGCTGCCATGCCCGTAAACATCACACAACATGTGTGTGCAAGGCAGACCAGGAAATGTTTTTTGTGTGAGGGGTAAAGGACAGATGTCATTATGCTTTTACATGCACGTGAATCATTCTGGAGAAAATGGGAGCATAAAAGATTTGAAGATTAAGAATAAGATCCAGATTAGTAGATTAGTAAGATTAGTAACCAGTCTACAGTATTTTCACCAAGATTCGCACACTTAAGAAGATTTTGAGATGTTTGGCCTCAGTTAAACATTGTGGCTTTCTTTCCTCTATTAGTCTCCGTTTCAGTAATATTATGTACATACAGACACACAAACGCTTGCTCACAAAAGACTTTTAGGCAGATGGACAAATTGGAAGTATAACTGGTAAAAAAAAGTCATTAGAATTTACTAGTAATTCAGATAATTGAATCTGTCCATTCTACAGTACGACTGTTTCAGCATTATTTGCCCTCGGCTCAAAATACTTCAGAACTATCAGAAACAATGTTTTTTGTCGTTGGTAGAAAGCCATAAAACAACTTGAATGTTGCTTGAACATGCAGTGAATACATCAGGATACTAAAGTGGCTTTTCACAGTTCAATAATCCAGAGTAAACATGAGACTCACATGAGACAGAGATCAGATCAGGGCACCCTAGTTTTCTGATCAGAAGAATCATCAATACAAAGTGTTGACACCATGGTAATCAGTATTCAGCCTGTCCAATTTTATTAATGTGAGGATTTCCAATGTATTACAGGTATATATGAAGGAGGCATATCAATAATTCAGATTATTTGCACTGCTTTTATTAATGGAATAAAACCACAGAGCCTCCAGAGCAATAACGTTGCCTATCACAAACTGTACATCTGCCATGGTTGGACCCTTGAAAGGAATACAGTCGATTCCGGTTAATCGGACCACATCGGGACACGATCGTTTTGGTCCTAATAACTGGCTGGTCTGATTAAATAAACATTGTTACTATGTTACAAGATGGGACGTGCTATGTAACATATTAAATGTTTATTAAACCTTTATTGTGCGATTTACACGTATAG
>JAVSBV010062766.1:0-10526 GCA_033117975.1 Parotocinclus spilosoma
TTTTTCTTTTAAAATGTTACATTTACTCAGATTAAACTTTTGATCTGTCATCTATGTTCTATTACGAATAAAATATTAGATGTTGCCATCTCCACATCATTGCATTAAGTTTTTATTCACAATTTGTTTAGTGTCTCAACTTTTTTGGAATCGGCTTTGTATCTGTGTAAGTGCACTTATTTTATATGTACATAGCATGATGTAGTGACATTTATTTATGAATGACGAATAGGTAGCACCTTCGAGAAGAGGTTACACAAGTATGGGCCAGCCATTGTAGTGAATTTTATAATTCTGATTGGTCAGACATCATTATGTTCGTTAATATACTCACATTACCAGACACTTCGAATTATCATCAGAGGAGTCTTGCAAACAAGTAGACAGTCATTCTAATGAGCGGTTTTGATTGGTTAGTAGCACTCTGCCAACCAATAAAATGCAGAGTGAATTTTTTAATTGGATTTTTTTACTTTACTTTATTCATAACAAAATTTATATAATATCTTACATAAACCTTTTTGTTAACCCTTCTCAGAAAGATTAGAAAGGCCTGAAGCTTGTGGAACACATGGCATCCATGAAAAAAAGATTGCTCCAACTTCTGATGTTATGGATGAGGATTTACAGGCCTAGCTGTAACATGTTTGCAAATGTGATACCACCTGTTTGCCTTTACTGCCTAACTATATCTTATCTTAAATCCAGGCTAGAGGTGGCCTTTCAGGATACTGGAGCCTTATTTCAATTGTACAGTTTTCCCCCAGTAGACATATCCTTTTGCTCAAATACTGAAATCACTTATGCACATTATCATTGCATTTACACATACACATTTTCAGTTGAGTCCCGTCTTGGTGTATTTTTTTAGTACCGTTGTCTATTTTTACTCATTTTGTATTCATTTTTCTCTAAATACTCCTTTCCCTATTTTTGTCCATTTTAAATTCCCCTCCCACAATCTTATCACACAACAGATAACCATCTACAAGTGTAGGGGCTTCCTCTGAGGCATATAAAACTAGTTATCACATTGTAATAAACTGCAGCGCAGGTTAATCTACTTGAAGGAGGCTGACAATTGCTCATTTAAATACACACAAGCCTTACACTGGGCACTGTCATGCCCTAGTTAGGACAAGAGGAAATACCTTGCATGGTCTCACCCATGGCTTGCACGCATAAAGAAGACTCCACGAAAACAGCTGGATATTGCATTGAAAGGTGTTACAGGAAAAACTGGGTGCATTGTGGACAAAATGGCTCAATCTAAACAAAATAAGGCATGTACTAGATAACTTAAACTAAGAAGCAAACCTCATACAATTCGTGACTGATCAAGCTATACTGTAAACTGCAGCAACACAACAGTGCTGCTTTTCTCAGATTGGTAGGGCAGGACAAATTGTGTTAAAATGAGGACAAATAAAAAAAATAAAAAGGCAAAAGGCATGATTAAATAAGGAATATTTAAGCACATTGTGTACACAAAAAATTATTACTGATTGCAGTTGTCTTGGCCGATTCAGCGTTCAGATTTGAAAAATCTAATAATCTATTCCGGTTTTGGCCGATTCCAATTTCTTTCTGCCTAAGCATACAGAAACAAAAGAAGATAGTAGGATTTGCTGGCTTGTTGTGGCAAGGCCACGCAAATATTAATCACTGCAACGTTGCTCAAATGATACTTTTATTACAGCCTTTATAAGAGCCTTTTACCAGTTAGTGCTGGTCTAAATCCAAGCTATGTGTGTACATGTCTAGCCATTGGACTAGCTCCTTGCCCTAAGGCGGTTCCCACCTTGCACCCTGTGCTGATAGATGGACCATGGTCCTTCACATCCATGAATTGGATTAAGCATGTGAGTAAGAATGAACACAGAGCAGAAATGCAAAGTGTTTGCTATTTTATTAGTTGATTTGATACATTTAACGGTTTAATAGTTCATCATTTGTCTTAAAAAAGTTTCCTTATTTTAGAAGATGATTTTAAAATCATAGTGGCACTGTGAGTAGCACTCTCCTCACACTGAGATAGTCCAGGGTTCAATCCCAGATGGAGCAACTTGGCTTTCTGTGTGGAGTTTGCTTGTCCTTCTGTGGATTTACTCTGGGTAATCCAGTTCCTTTCCACAGACCAAAGCCATGTGTGGAAGGCTAAATGGTGTCTCTGAAGTGCCCCTAGCGTGTGAGTGTGTAAGAGCGTGAGAAAGATCCCTGTGCATATTTTACCTACACAGGCCTGCTCTAGTTAACATTCGTCTGTCAAATCTGATTTGAGTTTGTTTTGAAATTATCTTTTTGTTTAAGCACCTATCTTAGCACTTGGGGACCTCTCTTCTGTCTGCAGTTTTTTTTACTCTCTGCTATTTAGGAGCACACACTCTGCCAATGACTCACACCAGTGGCTAAGTGGTAGTTTTCTCCAGGTTTTCTAATTCCAGTGCACTAACCACACTCTCTTCCCTATACTATTACGTTGTACTTTCATTATTATTAGTATTGTTACCTTTTATTAGTTCTACAAAAACAATCATTGCTTACCAGGTTCCCCAGAACCCACCGTGTGCCAAAATTCTTCCATCCTATGACACACACATTGTGAAACTATACTGCTCACTAAAGCAGTGTACATGCTTTTACTGATTTTTAAAACGGAATGACAGGGATGAAATTAATTATACAGAATACCATAATAATGCAATTATGTAACTTTTTTAATTCATAAAATTGCCTAAACATATCATTAGACGGGTACTCAAATGTTTGCATAAGACATTATGTATCATACTATTATCGTACTATATCGTACGCGATGAATGTCACTTTCAATGTTCAGCCAAATGTGAACCCAGAGGGCATGGCGAATAATACGTATTAAAGTGTATTGTAAAGTAATTAACCATATACTAATATATAGTCATAAGACCTATTTCTTAAACTTTACAATGTAATTTATTTAGGAATCAAGGAATAATAAAATGCAGATGGCACAAACCTTCAGTGAGTTTCCTGTCTTTGTGATGTTACCTCAGAAAGTAGTTGCTTTCCCACAGAGTCAGGTACTAATGGACAACAGCACATACATTTGAAGTGGATCTCTTCAATGCAGGGGTTGTAATGCAGTTTTATTTATTTCCTAATTTGCTTCTTCGTGTGACATTAAAGGAGAATTTAATCAGCAGTAAATATGACAGTGCAGATCTGGGCTACATTGAAAACCTTTTCTGGAGGTCAGTTACTCTCTGGTAGCATAATGCCATTAGAATGTAACTACATTATCATGGACCTCAACAGATCTATTCAAACCACTTTCCCCTTACCAGTAAGAATCAATTCAGTGTTCAGAATGGTATGTGCAGTGTCTTTGAGGAAAGAAATGCTGTGGGTATGTGTGAGAGAGACAGAAAAAGAGAGTGAGAGACATATATAGAGAGTAGCTGATCTAGCTGATCTAAAGGGCACAGCCGGTCAGCACTGGCTATAATTAACAATGTGATTAATTTAAAAGCTGTTAATTAAAAGTACCGGCTGCTGCTTTGGTTTCTGTCCAGACAGCTATACAGAAACTGTAAAGCTTGTTAACCCATTACTCAACCTATAATGGATACAAGCTTTCATTCAAAAAAGTCTGTGACAAAAAACAAACAACAATAACAACAAAAACAAGAAAGTTGGTCACAAAAATAGGATACATTGGAAACCTTATAGAGACTGTTTGCTTGGAAGTAGATACAAAAGTGAATGGAGGCCTGTGATGTGCTTTAGAACATAATGGAAACTGTAATAAAAGATCAACTGCAATAATCCCTGCCCACAAGACAAATGCTCTCATGTCACTGACTTCATATTAGAATACATCTATGACTACAACAATACAATAAATACAGATGATGGACAGTGGATTTATTAAAAATACTTGTATATGCAGTGCCTGTTACATTTAAAAAAAGTAATCTAGATGGTAATCCTGTTCAGTCTAACAAACACTTTTAACATATTTTTTACACAATGGAGTGTAATAAAAAGCTCTATGTTAGTGGTGTTCCATATTTGTGTGCATGATCCATTTTCTGTTGCTCAACATCACATATAACTAAATCAATCTGGTAGGCTTACATGTATAAAAAGGGCAAGCAGGGTTACCATACAGTTTCAGAGATTTCAAGTTCGTTCAAAATCCTTGGGCTCCCAGTGTCTGTGTGGGTTTTTGCCAGGTACTACTGTTTCCTCCCACGTACCAAAGGCATGCTTTAAGTAAATTGGTTTCTATAATTTGACACATTATGACTGTTTGATTAGTATTGATGTAACGTTGCTCCTGTCAAAAATAATGATTGATACTGTTGTGACTGTAAATAAACAAAACAAATAAACATGTATTAATTGATTTTAAAGCTTCATTATTGAAGCTGACATACTGTAACAACCCGAAGGATTAGTAACTTTCCTTGTCAATAATTTCTTTATACTATATTTATCACTTACACAGGTATTAAAATGCAAACTATTAACTACAATGTACAGAGAAACGTTTGCGGGCACCTCTCATAATTATTGAGCTGTTTAGAAACACTCACTTGTAACACATTCATAAAATAAAGCATGACAAATAGGGATTATTGTCTTATAGCAGAAACCGACTTCACAGTCATGTCCCAAAATCTACTGCCCTTTTATCAAAAAAAGAGGTTGTTGTAGCCTTCGGCTTCTCGCCTATAAACCTTCTGTTTCTATATGTTTATATAATATTTTAATCTGTTTTTAAAGCTGAAAACCGCTGTGTTAACTGATAGTATTGGATCTTCCTTAATACACTCAAGACTTTCTTAACCAGTTAGCCTTTATTAGAAGCATAATACATTCACTTTGCCACTGGAATAATCTCTTAAATGTTATGTTAAGCACCAGAGTCTGTTATACAAACACTATTATATACACTACAATAACTGAACATTTGCAAACCTGTCAGCAGCAAGAATTTTTTTTAATTCTTAAATCAGCTACTTTAGCATTAGCTAAGCTTTAGCATTAGCTTTACTTTAGCTCTCTTCTTGCATAATTAAATAAGATAAATATAGATTTTAGGAAAAGTTATGGACGGTAAAAATAAGTGAATATACAGGCTTTGTGGGAAATTTAGCAGAACTGCATACTTTAAATTATAGATTAATTGATTTTTTGTCCAGATAGCTTTATGATAGACTTTTTAAAGAGCACTTTTTCCTATTCTACCAAATTTTGACCAAAAAAAGCTCCATGTCAGATGTGAAAGTGAAAAAATAGTTCTTAGGGAACAAAGGCTTGAATTGGCACAGTCTGAAACAGCATGCATGGCATTTTGAAAGTATCGATGCAGTAGCATAAATATTGTATACATGCCTATCTATGCAATCTACACTGCTATTTTGCAGTCTTCAGTGTAAGCATGTTTATTTTGATCAGCAACAGATTAACAGCATACATTTCAGCAGGTCATTTATCCAGAGAAAAGATCAGGAAAAGATCAATTTGAGAAACTTTAAAGTCTTAGTGAACTTGTTTGTTTACTTTAATTCAATTTACTCCAATTTAAAATAGCAATTAGTTCTTTAAATTTGGTGAATGCGTTACAGCAGCACCTTTTTTCTTGTAGCAAAAGGTTATTTAAACTTTTTTCTTAATTAATTGTAATCGCAGGGACTGAAGATAATTTAACTTTTTATACAAGAAAAGTACGCAATATTTTTAAATTTGTTATTGTTCACTTCCCTCTGCATTTACCCCCATGATTGCAAACACATTCACGTTTAAGAAATACTTCCATCTGGGAATACTAATCTGCCATTTGTTACAATAACATGTCCAATTACTAGAACTGACAGTACAATTAGATTCTATATTTCTGCATAAATCTAAAACATAAAAATTTCCACACCAGATCTAAAAGTAGATAGAGAAGCCAATTAAAAATGAAACAAAAGTATAATACTTGTTCAAGTATTTACTGATGAAAATTATTATATTGCATATTTGTGAGTGGAAAAATGATCATGCTTTCAGGTTCCCTTCCCCAGCTGCCGACTCCTTGTGCAGCAATACTGGAAACTAAATATTGCCAGTAATTTTTAAGTTTATGCAAGTTTCCTCACAGGAACTACTACCTGACTGACTTTGACTTGGCCATTCCAAAAACTAACTTTATTCTTTTTTAAACCAATTTTGGTAGACTTCTGTGCTGCATGACCTAGAATCAGTTTACAGACAGATGTTTATAACTTATTGTTTCATTAATGGTGTCAAGCAGTCCCGGCTCAGACATAGCAAAACAGGCCCAAACCATCATGTCATCACCACTATGTTTTCCATATTGGGATAAGGTTCATATGTAGTAATAACCTTTCTCCAGACAAAAGGCTTGGTATTCAAACAAAAATGTTCTTATTTGGTCTGTTCTATTTTCCATCCACAAAAGGTTTTTTAAAGAATTTCTGGCTTGTCAGAATGTGACAGGAAGCAACATTTTCTCCTTGCAATCATGTCATTCACATCATTGAAACATTATTAAAAAAAAGTGTCATTGATAATATTACAAAAGTAATCCGTGAATGGGTAAAGAAGTGGACCATTAAAATTTTTTGTTTGAATTTGGGGGCAAAACAACTTTTGATGTCTGAATTGGTGGAATAACAAGGAGTGATTTCACTGTAGACATTTTATTAGAGAAAGTATAACTACAAGTACTTTATAATGGCCCGCTTTGCGATGGCCCAATTTAAGATATTTTGACTACACGTTGGGAATCGATAATAACAAAAATACACCTTCAGAAGAAACTGTACACTAAATTAAGAAATTGTAATATTCCCAATGATACACAGTACAATACTCTCTCACACTCTACCAGTAGGAACCTGGCAGTAAGTGACTTAAAAGGTTTTTCAGTTTTCAATGCATAATTTTATAAATTACATGAGATATTCAATACTTAGTAACAAAACAGTAACAAAATACTAGAAAATAAGCTTTATGTTAATACATTTGCTCAATTAATATAAGTGTTATAAGCATTTTGCTACACATTACGATACTCTCCTGAACTCAGTAGTGTGTGACGTAGGGTGTCATACAAGGAGAGTAATAAGTGCTGGAAAGTGTTCTTGAGGAAACTCCAATCGCAGACAAGTTTTTAAACATGCTTAAAGTATTCTATGTTATAATATATTACACATTTTAATTTATGATGAATTTGTCGGAAGGTATACTCATCATAATTTAGTGACCACCTGTAGTTGGTAACTGAAATTGTCTGAATTCTAAAAAATATTAATTATTGTAAATGCTACATTCATATTCCTTGCTCTACTAGTAATGAATGAAGTTAAAACAATTTGCCCAGATGAATTAATGAATCATCTTTCATATTTTTGAATTCTGCAAAGTTTATATAAAAAAAAATCGAATTGTCATTTCCCAGTAGTCTCAGATGTGAATTACATACACATACAGTTTGTGTAAGTGTAAATGTCCTGCCCACTATGCTTTATAACCCACCAACACTTTGATTTGGAGAAATGTGCAGAAAACATATGTAATCTATGGGGTAACAGAAAGGACTGTGGAGGCTCTAGACCTACTTCTGTTTCTAAAGGGGTGCAGAGTCTCGGCTCAAGGCTCTGGTAACAAATGGATGCCCTTGGGGGCTTATGTATGTATGTTATCTGGGTGCCTCTCGTCAATGCTGTTTGTGCTTGCAGAATAATATGCTGCAATGTAGATGCCTGTGTGTGAAGAGTTTGTGTTACCACTTCATTTCTCCACATCAGATTTAAAACACAGCCAAAAATGGGCAAGATCATTCAAAAAGCTATAATCAAAGCCCACTCTTCTATAACCATTGACAACAAAGCATGGCTTGCCTGGACCCATCTCATGAACTTTCACTGGACCCCTAAATTGCGTCTTTTTCTGTAAAAAAGTACTAAAGACTTAGTAGACTTAAGAAAGATTTTCACTCAGCTTTCAGTGAACCAGAATTTTTGTAGCCTTCTCCAGATCTGTGCCTCCACACAATTCGGTCACTGAGCTCTGCAAACAGTTCTTCTTTCCTCCTCATGGCTTGGTTTTTGCTCAGATCTTTGTTGGCTGTGAGACCTTATGTAGACAGATCTATAGACATATAGACCATATCTCATGATCAAACAAGCTCTCAGAGCTAAATTTCAATCGCCATAGTAGAGTCTGAATACTTATGTCCCTGAACAATGTTACTTTTAAGAAATGTGCAAATTCCAAAATTTAGAAATGTGCAATTGTTTAATTTTCTGTTTTCACCTTTTAAGCACTAAATGGTGCTATAAAATGTGCTCTATTTTAGCACTAGGTCTCAACATAACAAAATGTAAAAAAGTGAAAGGATTATAAACAAAACATTAAGATTCCACTTACACACAAAAAACTAGATTGCTCCTCCCTTTTAGGATGTAGTTGTTGTTTTACATCATCTTCTAACAGAGTTTTCAGTAGAAGGGGTTTTTGGGTTGTAGCCAATTTGTACTAACACGGAGCAATGACTACTGGAAAAATCATAAAGCCTGTCTATATGTTCCTCTGAATAAGGGCATCTTCTAAATGCTCTAAATGTGTAGATTTATGTGTGGTGATGTGTGATGGCAGTAGTCTTAAAAACGCTCAGGCTGAATTGTGAGATCTAAATCAAGGAAAGCTCCATATGGTTTTAGTTAAATGCTTAAAATGAAAGGAACTGTAACCTGTCTGAGTCATTGGTGTTTAATTCTGAGACTCAATTTTGAGAGTGTGTGCATGTGTGCAATCACACTATGACAGGCTGGAAGCTGGGTGTTGATTACACTCGCAGATATATTGCAGTTAAATGTGTGAGACAACACAGAAAAGCATCACTTGAGTTTATTTTAAATCAAGAATGAGTAAGTATGCTCAGAAATAATCAACTTGAGTCATCTCACCATGAGCACTATTATTAGTTCTAAAAGCAGAAGTACTTTTGGGAGAAGACAGCAGGACTGGAGGGAAAATGGGACAATAGTCTAGCATTTCTAGTCATTTAAATCAATCTACACTTAAATTAATATGAATTAGTTTAAATGTAAAATGATTTAAGTGACTAATTAAACACACCTGCCTCAAAATCATATCAGGAATTTGGCCTTTGACAGTTTTGCCAAAAATTGGACGGCACAAATTTTGGTTTTCACAAAGTTTGCTGCATGAGGTTTCATTGTGGCAATTTGTATTAACTCTAAATTGTGAAGAGTGATTAAATAAATGCATCCCCTGCCCTGAGAATGACTTTATTACAAAAATAACTGCATTCCAGCCCTACAAGAGGGCCTGCTAACATCATGATCTTGTTAACTCAGGAGAAAAGGCTAATGAGGACAATACAGCTGATATCACTCTATCATGCTGATTAGAAGAGAACATTGGTTGCTTTATGGTGGTGTTTTAAATATTTCTTCTATTAACCATGATTACCTTCAAGGAAACACATACAGTCATGATTGCATTGCATCAAAAGGGTTTCACAGGCAAGGACATTGCTGCTTGTAAGATCGCACCACGATCAACCATTTACTAAATCATCAAGAAGATTTAAACGTGGTTCAATAGCAGTGAAGTCAAGGGCACCCAAGTCAAGCAAGTGTCAGGGCCATCTTATAAAGAGGACCCAGTTATGAGATCAGGACACCACCAGTGCAGAGATTGCTCAGGAATGGCAGGAGGCAAGTGTGAGTGCATCTGAATGCACAGTGAGATGAAGGCCTTTTTTGTTGTTTTATTGTTCTGACTGTTTGCGACATCTGGAAAACGGATTGTCCAGAGAAGAAAAGGTGAGCGTTACCATGAGTCCTGTATCATACCAACAGTGAAACAACCTGACACCTTTCATGTGTGGGGTTGCTTCTCATCCAGGGGAGTGGGTCTGCTAAAAACTTTGCCTAAAACACTGCCAAGAATAAAGAATTTTATCAAAATTCTATCCAAGGGAAACTTATCTGAACAATCCAGGATAAATTTGCACATGAAAAATGGTTTTACTAGCATGATGACGCACCCTGTAACAAAGACAAGGTGATAACCAAGTGACTCGGTAAACAAAACATTGACATTTCGGATCCTTGACCAGGAAATTACCCAGATCTTAATTCCATTAAAAACATGTGGTCAGTCCTCAAAAAGAGGGTGTAAAAACCGTATTTCAAAAAAGTTGGGACACTAAACAAATTGTGAATAAAAACCGAATGCAATGATATGGAGGTGCCACCATCTAATATTTTATTCAGAATAGAACACAAATCACTGATCAAAAGTTTAAACTGAGAGAGTGAATCATTTTCAGAAAAAAATATGTTGTTTCCAAATTTCATGCCATCAACAAATGCCAAAAAAGTTGGGACAAGGCCATTTTGACCACTGTGTGGCATCCCTCCTTCTTCTTACAACACTCAACAGATGTCTGGGGACAGAGGAGACCAGTTTCTCAAGTTTAGAAATAGGAATGCTCT
>JAVSBV010062797.1:0-10526 GCA_033117975.1 Parotocinclus spilosoma
CCGGGGATCCCAAAAATCCTCCCATATCTCGCTGATCCGCTTTTGCAGTGGCTAAGTGGCGACTTGTGGCTTCTTTTGTGTAGTAAATGGAAATTTTAGGCAAAGACCTGTAGATGGCAGTAATGGGCTGGGGAGAAACTTAGGAGTTTTCGGGTAGTGCTGCAATTTAGACACCCATTTTTGTACGTATCCGCCAATATAGTAGAAGTTCACTTTTTGTTTGCCCTAGTTATCGTCGATTACTGGATCCAGATCACTTACTTTATTTGTTTTTTTTTCTGCAAGTAATGTGAAAATGTTGTTCTCAGGGAAGCGACGATGGGCTAGGTCCTCCTTAGCTAGTCCCTAAAACCTACTGTTTGGGGCGAACTACTAGTTAATGTTAGTAGTTTGCTCTGAAATGTCCAACAGCAGCACAGCAGCGATGTACCCCAACATGTGCCTTCTACATCAGACTGGCACCAGTATACTATGGGATGCTGGTCCAGCATAGAAAAACAAATTGTATGAGCAAGGAAGCTGCGCTGTTTATTTGCCGTTTTAATAAAATCAAGTGTTCCTGAGCTTCTAACCAGCAGCTTGGCATTTTTTACTGAGTCACCCTTACAGAGTTGGCTTTTTATACATAAACCTTGAAGAACGCCTCTGTATGCTCAAGCCTTGGGCACTCGAGCATTAAGTGTCGGAGTGGACTTTTTATTTTTGGTTCTTTATTGAGAACGCGAGCATGTATATTTTTCTTTCTAAACGGCTGAGCGACGGAATGCACGTCCGCCTGTTCCGGTTCATAGAAGTCCTGGTCGGTCGTTGTTGGGGCATCACAAGCGGGCACAGCTGTCGATATCTGAACTTTGCCCTCGGGAGAAATGGAAGACGTAAACCAAATTTTGAGTTTCCATGGTAATTCCTTTATAGTACTTCATGGTGCACTTACACAATCCAGGCAGTCTGCTCTTAAGCACGTTTCTTATGTAAGCCAGCAAGGAGGCAAGAAGAATAAAAAAGGATGGCGGCTCAGAAAAGGAAGATCTACTGTATCAAACTCTTGCAGAGCCTTTGTGAAATCCATCTCTGTTTTATCTATCTACAGTTTTTATCTGTTTCCAGAATGTCACCTACGGTTACATTTACTGAAGCCAGTTTCCCAGTTCTCCCCTTTAATGGCGGTAGTTACATGCCCAGCATGGGGCCGTGAAAATAAAACAACATGGGGGATAAAAACTGCTGACTGGGACGCGCGGCCGCCCACGCGCTCCTCGTTTCCTGAGCAAAACGCGCGTTTGCTGTTTCGTTCTCCGTCTATGATGCAACGCCTCACCTCGTTTTTTGACAAGTGCGTTTTTTGCATCGCTCATACGATCTGCTAAGGTTTAGTCTAAAACAAACCGCCATTCTTTTTATAAACTATCATTACACTCATCGAGCTAATTACTACGTACGGCATCTGTAAGGTATCAGCGACTGCCGCAAACAATCTGCTCGCCCCACTGCTAAGAAAAGAACACCAACCTTTGTTATTTTGATCGCATTTTTTGCAGTAGAAACAGAATATCTCTGAACCTTAAGTATTGTTCCGTAGGACCATTTCAGGTCGGCTTTTGCCAGAGCGAAAAATTACTGGATTACCCCTGATCTCATGAGGATCTGATCTGCACTGACATTTCACTCATCAAAAAAGATTTATGGGCAGACAAATAGGGACGGCACGGTGGCTTGGTGGGTAGCACTGCTGCCTCACAGTAAAAAATTAAACCCGGGATGGAGCGGCCTGGGTCCTTTCTGTGTGGAGTCTGCATGTCCTCCACATGTCTGTGTGGGTTTACTCTGGGTACTCCAGTTTCCTCCCACAGTCCAAAGACATGCGTGTTAGGTTAATTGGTGTCCCTAAAGTGGCCCTTAGTGTGTGTCTGTGTGCATGACTGTGTCTGCATATCTGCCCTATGATAGATTGACACCCTGTCTAGGGTTGTTCCTGGCCTTGCGCCCAGAGTTGCTGGGTGAGCATCGGCTAGCCTGTGACCCCGTGTGGATTAAGCGGAACATAATGAATGAATTTACTTACTAAAAAGCCTAACTGGATAAAAACTTTCCTCAGCTAATGCACAATTAATATATTCTTGGTAGACTATCACAACATCTACCTGATTAAAAACAACAAAATAAAAGCCAACAGCTGGATTAACAACCCATCACACAGAATATCATTACAACATCTCTGACCTTTCTTTGCAAGCCCTCCACTTCACACTCGTGGTGCTCCCGCTCCTCTTTGGCTTTGTTCTGTGCCTCCCCCAGCAGAGCCTCCAGCTCCTCGTTTCTCTCCACCAAATCCTCGTGCAGCTGTTGCTGTTTCTGCAGTCTCCTCTCCAGCTCCCGCAGTCTGCAGTCCTTATCCTCAGACTCCCTCCGACACCTGATCTCAGCACACAAGCGCACACACGCGCACACAGTGTAAACAACAACATACTTCATTTGAAATGTAAAATAACAGAAAAGGTAAACAGTGAGAACAGTGAAGCAGGATAATTACAAGAATTCTGTCATTCTTTTGTTATTGGAAGTACAGAAACAGCAAATTTGACTGTTACTACCTTTTATGGAGTTGAGCTTGTTCATCATTTAGAGGTGTACCTGAATGCTGTAGATCATTGATATGAACCTAGAACAGACATTAAGTCAATTCAATTTAAATTTATTTATACAGAGCTTTTTTACAATGGAGAATTGTCTCAAAGCAGCTTTGCAATATTATATTATCTTAAAAGGCCAATCGCAAATTAAGCAAGCCTAGGGCGACAGTGGAAAGGAAAAACTCCCTAAAAGTAGTAGGGTGAAACCTTGGGAGGACCAAGACTCGACAGGGGGCCCATCCTTCATGGGTGGCCTAGATGTTAATTAAATAAATACTTAAAAGTATATTTAATTATAGAAAAATTAGGTACAATAACAAATCAATGATAAAATGTAAATTAGTAATAAAATAAATAAACTAAATTATAAAACAAAACAGATTATAAAATGAGCCCTCAGTGGGATATCTTTGGAAGCACATCGCCTCCTATTGTCCAAACGATGAAGGGAGTTACTGCACTCTGGTGGGACTGGGTTCAATTCATTACTTGGTCAGTTGCACTCAATTTACTTTGGATCATGTGCCATAAATGTCTGACTAAGCTTAAGCCATACAGAAACAGCTGAGATTGCTGCTTTATCTTAATAGTAGTAGTATTCTAATTATGGTCAAACTTTTAAGAGCAGATGTGGGTGGTTAAAATGTTGGTGCATCTCTGCTATGTACTGTAGCAGCATACTGTCTCATTAACAATCCTGATCTCCAACAGAGACGTCACAAAATAAAACAATATCACATTTCATTTCCAGCCATAAAATGTTTTCATTACAATTAAGCCTTGCTAGCATTGCAAAACCCTGAGATAACCGTGCTTTGTGTTTTCAAAAATATAGATCTATATTGTGAACATGGTGGTATTGTTAAATGTACAACACTTTGCTATGTATATAAATATATTCATTTACAGACATACGCGCACACAAGCTCTCACATAATCACTCACTCAACCACTCACCCACTCACTCACACATGCTGGGACACATCAGTGACACCAGCTGACCTAAGGCATATCAGGCAGGCTATAAAAACTTCAAAAAAGCAGTGACTAGGGAAGTTGTGAGGTTACAGCCCTATGTACCACACTACTAAACCACCATGTTTGATTGTTTCTGAAATATATTGTACTCACTACAAGACAAGCTACATCACCTGTACAGACCGAGTGTGATCATGTTCAGTCCCAAGTCTCTCTCCATCACTGGGATGGATCTTAAAATTTTCAATCTGTGGAAGACGGAGATACACATAAGAAAATGTGTGTTGCGTGTTTGAGACAAGGCATTCGCATAATTCCAATGTCTCTCTCAAAAAACAAAGGTGATTTAGGAACATAGTACAGCATTACTATTAACGCCCACCATTTTCAAAAGTGTCTTCCTTTCTGAGTCCAGGGAGCGCACTCTGTCCCTCAATGCCCAAATCTCTTTGTCCAGCCTTTTATTGTGTTCCTTGGCCTTCTGTAGCTCCATCACATCTGGCAAACAACCACCGTTATGAAAGCAGCATGTTTAAATTAATCTGGGTATACAACTGTTAGCTCTTACCACAATGCTTTAGCTGTTCCACTTCCTGTTTTGGCCATGCCACATTGCCTCCTGTTGTTTGCATATCAGGCCCTGGCATGAATACATGAATATAGAGCATCAGTTATAGACCCATAAACCACACAACCAAAAGTTTGTGGACACAAAGGTTATATACAAAAAACATGAGTATTAATGTGGAGTTTGTCACCTATGACTGTTAAAATGGCTTTTACTTTTACTTTGTTTTCCAATTTATATCGTATGTGTCTGACAAAGTTAAGGTCAGGCGTCTTTACAGGGCAGTCTGGTTGTTTTAAAGGGGCAGGGTAGAATGACTTGTTAAGGAGGTGCAACTCCATAACATAATTATATTGACAGTGGTGGAGGTGTGAATGAATAAAAAAGAAGCATATGATTTTTTCTATTTCACTAAACAAGATCGTCAGAAAAGCAAATGAAAAGCTAAAGGAAGTTGTTTTGATTATGCAAATGAGATGCCAACACAAATACCGTGATTGAGTAGTAAGTGATATATTCATTAGAGTAAACAGAAGCATGTCAAATTGGATGAGAGTGGCCCACATTGACCGTTTAGTAGGGTGTATGATAATCCAAGACTGCCAAAACACACTGACAGTGATGGGAAATGGACATGATCAGATTATCCATCAGTTCTTGTGGGATCCTCTTCATATTTATTTTGAATTAATGGGGGTGAACAGAAGTATGTCAAACTGGACGAGAGTGGCACACATTTATTGTTCAGTAAAGTGTATTGCTACCAAAGACTGACAGCTAATTTTTGTGAGCAATTTTGTAGAATGCAAAATTTTGTAGAATAAAAATACAATTTTAATATAAGAATACTGTATATATGTATTGCAGAAAATGTGCATTATTGTCATTGTTTACACTACAGAAATAAAAAAAGCAATGTCTTTCGTCAAGCGTAAAAACAATAATAGTGAAGAGGAGGACTCAAATTAACCAATTTTCCCTCATGGATCCACAGTGGTGAATGGCTGTTGAGGTGGCCAGCTGTTTACTTCCACAAGACAGATTTATATTGCTTATAAAAATTTCTAAGACCTCTGTATTTAAAGCAAACTGGCTTTGATCTGATGGATGACAAACGATTGCATACCTGTATCAAAATACAAATTAAAGTGAACAAAACTCAAGCATATACTCATGTTGCCTAAAAACCCACATACCGCATTCAACCTGTGCCTTCCGAACGACATCTAGCTCATCAGTGAGCCGGCGAATTTCCTCATGAGCCATAGAAAGTCTGCATGATGCCTCCTCCAGGTCCCTCTCCAGCTTCTTCCTTTCTGTTCGCTCTTGCTCCAGCTCCTCAGTGTGTGCCTGCAGGATAAAAACACTCTTACAGCTCACATGCTAAAAAGCTTTCAGCCTGAGCAGAAGTATCCAGCAGCCGGCCATGGAGCGGTATGAGCAGAAGGCCATGCGGGTACGCACCATGCAACTCCCACATCAAGGAGCTTAAGTAAAGCAGAACAGAGCACATGCTTTAGTGTCAATCAGACATACACCATATGATGCTGATACAGAAACATCCACTGGTTAGATTTCTTCAAATCCAAGCTCTTATGGCTTGATATGAAGGTAGAGCTGGGCAATAATGCTTATTTTTTTCAAACAGTATATTCAGTTGTATAGGTATCAGTTTAATGAATTCAATATTGTCTACAGTTTCAATAAAGTCAATGATTTCCGCTCCTGTTGAATTCAAACACATCAGCCGATTCTTTTCAAGTGTATTACTGGTTAAGCAGTGTGTCCATACAGAAAAACGGAGGCGTGGCTTAAGATATAAATGTGTGCAAATCCACAAAGTGCTATTCCTGAAATTTGACCTGAGACTTGACATATACTGTAGATACTGTAAATGTCTATGAATGTCAAAGTTAATGCATTTATCCAATAATGTCAGATAAAATACATGTACACATGCTGTTATTCACATTTCCACTGCTTGACTAATAGTATTGGGCAGTGACCGAAATAGTCCCATATTTACTATTCTGTACTATAAAGAACACTACTTGCCAATAGTTAACAAAACTGATATGCAAATTAATTTGGTCACATCCTTGTAAGGCTTCCTTGACAGCAGATTCCATTCAGTGAGCATACTTGTATTCTGTCTCAAGGAACAAGAAACCAGCTTGCACATCCTCTTACTTATGAACGTGATCAAATTCCTATTTTGGATTTTACTCTGTGTTAGCTGTTAGCTGCCATGCCTGGCCAGTCCTCTCAGAAATGCAGTAAACAGGGTAAGATTGTAATTGTGAAATTGTAATTAATGCATACTGTTGAAGTTTATACTGCACACTTGTATTACAGTGCACTGGTACTGGAATAAATTTGGCTATTTACTTAGGATTAAAAATCACACAATGCACATGACAAAAACTGTGATTTGCACAAGAAAAAACTTTGATGGAAGGTAATTAATCAATGTATATATGAAAGCGATTAATAAGAGAAGCTATTGAAAATGATGATCAGAAGCAAATAAAAAGTCCAAATGTTATCGATTATGCAAATGAGACACAAACTTAATTATGGTCATCGAGTATCAAGTCATGGGGGTGAACAGAAGCATGTTAAACTGGGCGAGAGTGCCACACATCAGTACTGTTCAGTAGAGCGTATGGTCACCCAAAACTGACAAACACTAACAGTGATGAGACACGGACAGCAGTTCTTGTGGAATCCTTTTTATATTAATTTTAAAATATCCCCTAGTTTTTGTTAGCAGTATATATACCGGGTGAGTCAAAAAACACAGGAGATGCTTTTATTTTTGAAACAAAAATGGAAAATTGCGTATCTGAACACCCCAGCAAGTAATGTCAGGGTCTATCTATTAAGCTATGTCCAGAACAAAGCCACCATCTTGAAAGTCACCAAATTGTATAAATTGCAATTTTTTTATAATGGGAAGGTCACGTAGCATACCGAAGAACCAGAATTGTCTCAGAAATCAATTTGCAATATCTCATGTGGTTCAGAAGTTACAGACACAAAGTTCAAAACTTATGTTGTTTGTCATAGGTAACTGAAGATAAAATTGACAATTCTGATGTCTAGGGAATGCAGCTGTCTTATTATAGCCACAGACTTCAACATTCAAAACCCAAGAGACCACCAATGTCACACAGCACTTTTGCATAGCCAAATTCTGAATCATGTGTGGAGAACAAGTCACATAGTCTTTTGCAGTCTTCGTATAACGGCTATGACACCGTAATAATGGTAGTGGCAGCCTTTGTGAAAAGTCTACGATGGAGCATGAGACGTGTCCTGTGACTTTTGACTCACCCCGTGTGTGTGTGTGTGTGTATCGCCCAGCTCTACAGGAGAATGCAGCGTTAGGGAAATCATGCCAAAAGCTGCTGACATCTTTTTTATTAAAATGACTCTTTAAGATAATTTTAACAACATATGCATACACAGTAGCTGAATGTAGCTTTTTTTAACCTAAACCATTGCACATTCCTGTCAATCATGATAAGGAGAAACATACAGGATAAAGGCACTGTGCCTTTTGTGTTGCCTTGTGCACACCAAAGAGCTTCCTCCAAGGATTCTGAGCTGTGGATCCTTTACCCTTGGGATGAAAATCAGGTATGTACAGTCATAAAGCGTACATGATAAGAAACATGTTTAAAAAAAAAGTGTGAGAATTTCTATATTTCTGCATAAATATGACATAAACCATCATTTTCACACAAGTTCTATAATTCAGCAAAAATAACTAAATCACACAAATGAGATAAAATCCTTATATATGATTACTTATTTATTGAGCAGTTGATTTGCAAAAGTATGCAAGTTAATCAGAAAGGTGAAATGCAGATCAGGTGTTTGAATTAATAGGAAGATAATCAGGTGTGAGTAAAGAACAAGGAGCTATCAAAGTCTGATCTTCACAACACATTTGTGAGTCTACCCTGGCATTAACAAATGTTATTTGCGAGAACATCAGAACAACAGCTGATACTCATCAGGCTGGAAAAGGTTACAATACCTCTTAAAAAAAAAACTCTACAGTCATTGAGACTGTGTACAAATGGAGGAAATTCCAGTCTTTTGCTACACTCCCAATAAGTGATCCACCCAACAAAGTTCATTCCAAAAGCAAGGTGTGTAATAGTTCATGAGGTCATAAATAAACATTGGGTAACTTCCACATTGGATCAGCTAATGATAACGTTTTAGTCCACCAACTGATGAACACAGAACAACAAAACCGTGCATGGCAGCATCGTAAGGAGAAAACACTGCTCTTCTGAAGGAGCATTGCTGCCCGTCTGTAGTTTCCTAAAGGTCACAAGGACAACCAGGATATGAATAAATATTTTGTGATATTTTGGTTTAAATGATCAGCATTTTGCCTGCAGAAAAAAAACCCCACTGCATTCCAGCATTCCTTCTGTGAACCATGGTGGTGATATTACCAAAATGTGTGCCTGTTTTGATGCATCTACGCCATCACTGATTAAAAAACAGTCGATTCCGGTTAATGGGACCACATCGGGATGCGATCGTTTTGGTCCTAATAACCGGCTGGTCAGATTAAACGAACATGCCCCATGTTACAAAACAGGATGTGCTATGTAACATATTAAATGTTTATTAAGCCTTTATTGTGTGATTTACACATATAGCAAAGGTACAAACAAGAACTGCTGTTGCTTACGAACTTTGTTCATTGAAAAATAAATTTGCAAACAAGCTTTTCAAAACGCAACACAATCTACAACACAATGCATAGGTCAGCATGTGAAGCATAATACTGTAAAAAAACAAGTTCTAACTAAATTCCAGTCAACGTTTCAAGAACTTATCCAGTGTGATCTGACGTGTTCTCTTGACTGACTGCACTTGAACAAAATTGCTCTTGTCAACACAACTTTTCAGATTTCCTGACCTTTGATAAAAGCATACATTCTCCTGGGGAGCCCAAAAATCCACCCATAAATTGCTGATCCGCTTTGCATCCGCTAGGTGGCGATTTGTGTCTTGTTTTTCTTATTCGCTTCTCACGTTCTTTGCTCCGATTAAGCGAATAACATTATACGTATATAATAGGATTTGTTTTGCTACTTTAGGATTTGGTCCGAATAAGCGGCTGGTCCCAATAACCGGATTTGACTGTATTAATATTAAAATATCAAAACATCACAAACTAAATCTCAAAAGCTTGGATTCAACAAATGTAGGTTATGCCCAAAGACTATTACAACAAAGCACACAATTTGTACTAATAAAGAACAGATATAGACGAATATAATTCATGTTATGAAATGCCCAAGTCAAACTCCTGAATTTAATCCAAAATAAATGTTGTAGAAGGACCTGCAGTGATTAGCTGATGTAAGAAAACCCACCAAAACCAAGCTGCTCTGTACATAGGAAAGGGATAGTTTTTCCCCCAGACTGATTTTCAGGACTAATGGATATTTACCCAGAAACATTTAGCAGAAGTTAAGGGGGTTAGACCAAGCACCAAAAGGTTCAAAAACCTTTACCAGTCACGGATATGTAATATTGAACAATTTTCCTAAATTACATAATTTTTTGTCTCATTTGTTAAATTGGGTTCTCGTCATCAACTTTCCCAAATTTTGTAAACATCTGATCATGATTTACATCATATTAAGAAATAAATTATTAAATTCTAAAGGTTTCTCAAACTTTCAAGAACCACTGTAATTCAGATTTTCTGAAACAAAGTGTATAAACATTTTGTTTACGAACAAAAAAAATCTTTATTCGTAGTCTAAAAACAAAACACTGACATGTCCTCACCTTGTTCAAATTCTCCTTACTGGCCCTCATCATTTCTTTTTGCTGTCTGAGCTCCTTCTCCATTGTGTGCCGGATGTGGTCCAGTTCCTCCTAATTGAAATTAAATAGAGTGCTCACATTACTAACCACAGTTCATTATCAGCAAACGAATGGTGGACATTAACAACAATTAACCCTGGAGCCTGATGTGTTATCTAATACAAGGCCATTATCCATCCACATGCAGCACTGTCTATTGCAGTATTATTTATACAGTCTGAAATTAAGCCTGAACAGGTTTGGTTAAGCAGAGCTTAAAAGTAATTAATGGTGTACTCACATTAAGCCTCGCATTAAGTTGCTATAAATTATGCTGGACCTCGACTGACCCCCCTCTCACACCGACTCCCCCAAAAGGTCTTCAGGTGCGCTTTCGTCATCATGATAAGCGATTGCACAGCAGAGCGGACTATATTTACATTTACATTTACATTTACAGCATTTAGCAGACGCCCTTATCCAGAGCGACTTACAACTGGTAC
>JAVSBV010062808.1:0-10526 GCA_033117975.1 Parotocinclus spilosoma
TAAAAGTATGAGATTTAAGGGAAAACACAAAATTGTCTAGGTGACCCCAAACTTTTGAACGGTAGTGTATATATATTCAAATCATCACATTCTGTTTGTATTTGTCTTACACAACATCCCAACTTCATTGGAATTGGAGGTTGTAACTGATAAAATGAGCATTGTGTGTAGAAACAAGGAAATGTATCTAGTAAAGTGGCCAGTGAATGTATTTTGTCGAATTCAAGTTAAGTGATTGGTGACTAAATGTCTATTCTATAGTCATAGTCAGCATGACTATGTCTATTCCAGTAAGTGATGGCAGTACTGTTATCAGTGATACTGGCTACAAATCAAATTGCTGCAACTGGTTCTTTCATTAAAACTCCTCTGTTTCCCAAATACCATTATGCTTAAAAGCATGTGAATATAGATACAGTAACAGATTGTCACTGACAATGATTTTCATTTTGAAATATCCCCTATTTTTATTTGTGAGTGTATATTTGTATTTAGAGGCTGTGTATATCAGCATCTAGAAGTATTTCAACCATGTCCTTCTACAGACAAAAAATTAAACAGTTTCAAAGACAAGCCCATCCTGTGTGTCTCAACCAACAGCTGCCTTGTACTGACGTACTGAAGAGTGGAAGAATTTGACATTCCTTAGAGTGTTTTATTACATCATTCAAGCTGTGGTCTAGAACTACTGTACGTGACTTGACAGCAATACACATCAAGATACAAGGATACATAAATAGTCTTCCAAAGAAAAATGTCTTTTGATTGACTTTGTACTTCACTTTTACTCTTCTTATAGTGTTCCAAAGAGAGCAGGGCAAGCATAACTAAGTACAAAAACACACATACAAACAAGATCTTTCCTCGCCCATCTAATCTTTTGCTTCCTTTTCTCTCCTTCTGAGTACAAAAAGATGCTCTTTGTACTGTGACTCAACCCCCAACTCTAAATGAGAAAGCATGATATAAAAACAGCAGTTGGCTCACATACTGCCCAAATTTTAGATTACATAGCTTCTGTCTCTGAAGAAGTTCCAGGACTTAATGGCTTTTGTTGCTGGGAATAAGCCACACATCCTTTTCCAAATCCTGAGGGATTGGCATCTCAAAGCGTTCCTTTCCAGGCCTTACCCTGATTTTTTCTGACCACCCTTTCCCTTCAGACTTTACTTTCCCTGGCTTTCAGATCTATACGTGCAGAAACCCACACAAAACAAAGAGAGAACACATGGGAATCTATTGCTCTCACTAACAGACATATTTATGTCATCCAGTGCATGTTAATACATTGATGCATGCAGTAAAACTGCATTTCTCTTGCAAAGTATTCGTACTTGGAGAAAAAAAAAAAACTTCATAGAATGGCCACCATGTAGATAATGTACATAAATCTAATTAGAATTGACCTTTTTGCCCTGATAAATAATTGGAACCTGCCACGAGCAGACAAAAATTACTTATTATCCAGAGAAATATATATCCCTACATGAGGAAATGGTGAGAATCACAGGAACACACCGACAGCCACCCAAGTTTATGTTTACTTAATCTAAATAGCTAAATAGCCCTCCTACTTGCTTATTGTTTGTATTTCAAGAGATGATTCATTCTAAATTACAAGGCATGCTGCTCTAGTGAATTAAAGACTTTGTTGAGCATTAACATTGGCAAAGCTTTAGAAAGCATAAGTTACAGTAAACAAGACATAAAAACTCTATACAATTTACTGCTGTATAGCAGCCTCTTTACAGCAAATGGCTCATGCTTACCAGACGCTAAATGAAAAGATTTTAAAGAGTAATTACACATCCATGCCAAGCAGTGGCTTAAGGTTCATCTACTCAAATTCCACTATGAAGACCAAACAAAACAAGTTGCTGTGTTTGTAAACCAGATAAGTTCTGCTAAATCAAGTTACATAGTTCACTATTCACTGCCCAACAAAAATTATATACAATACCATTGCTTCTAGTTTAGAGACAAAAACTTGCTGGAAACACAAATGTAATGGTTAGCAAGCATCTAACAAATTCTAAAAAATGTCATATGTATCATGTATCAGGTCTATGTAGTATCACTATTCTCTTAGGAATCTATTGGATTCTTAGATGCCTTTTATATAAAGCATGCATTTAAAAAACATTAACAATAATAAAAAATACCACTGGCTAGAGTTAATGCACTACTTTAAACCTGATTTTGGACCTAGACATTTTATAGGTGTATAATGTGTAAAAAGCACTTGGGTTGTGCAGCAGTACCAGGGGATAATTCCCCTGTCTGTCCTCCCCTTGAGCAGACACTGCAAATCATGCATCTTTCCTAAAAGGGTCACTGCATCATCCAAGCATTTTACAATAAATAGTTTATACACTTATTGACAAAAAAATAAAACACCCAGATACGAATGCCAGAATGCGATATGCACTTATGTATCACGCAAATATGCAAATGATTACAGGTGTGGTCTGACACTGGGTCTTTTCACAAGAGGACATAAATGTACATAAAAATTATCTTAGAGGTTATTTTTGGGTAGCGTATCTCTTTGTAAAAGATCATTGACTGCTAGACATGCCTCTATGATTCACTCAAGGATACTGCATCCTGCCCAATTTACATAATTTGAAAAAGACACATATTTGTGTACAGACAGAAGCAGGTAGGAAGTTTTGGCAGACTGCCCACCATCAAGGCTGTTCTGACCTAGCTGTTGGGAGGTGTTGGGAGCTGTGGTTCTATGAGGGCATGCACATATGGCAAACATTTCTATCTGGGTGCTGTTTTACTGTCCATGAGTTTATAAATAATGTATATATGTAAATAATGTATAAATAACACAATGTCTAAATTAAATGCATTTCCTATATTGCTTTTAAATATTAATAGTTTTAAATGAATATCTAATCACTTACACTGCCACAGAACATTAATGCTGGGTCTAGACTGTAAGATCACACAATAATTCTTTTCATAATAAAACCTAATTATATAAAAGTCATAATTCAGTCAAATGTTAACGTGTAAAATCTGTTTTAATTAATTAACCCTTGACATCTTGACAACATCTTAACAAAATTTTAGTCCAAAAAATTAGACCAAGTTTTTAGACCAAGTATCACCAATTATGAAACCAAAACTTCCAGCTACCACCTATTAGTCTCATCACAGAAAAACACCCCACACAAAACCTAGTATATAGTAAGCATATTCAGCGTTTTGAATCTACAGGACTACCTTTCAAATGTGCATGTGTTATTGCTCACATGTCTTCTTAGGTTTTCATTGTAATCTTAGGTCTTCCACTGTCCCACTACAGGTTAAACTTTACCTTCCTTTTCTCAGAGCTTCCTAATGCTAGTGGTGCTACCTGTCTCTGAATTAGCATTGGCTAATACAAAGGCAGTAATGAATTAGCTTGATAAGTTTTTAACAGTGTGGGCTGATTGCTCCTGGTATCTGCTACTTTTAGCCATGATATCGTAGGCAATTTATTCAAGGCATTTATTTTTAATGATTAATTGAATTAGATTTTTGGTTGTGTCAGATAAATGCAAAAGACATAACGTCATAACATTATAAAATTCCAATTTAAGAAAGCGGTTACCATGAAGTAGGCTTAATAAACTATGGGTGACCATGTGGTAGTTTTTATAAACAAAATACACAAATGACTTTTATTAAAACTAAATTATAAATAGTCTGATATTTACACATTAAAAGATTCAGATTTTTAATAATAAAATAATTACTAAGTAAATTTTCCTAGGTCATCTAGTACAAGATACCAAAAGTGGTAGGCATACCATAGTTTGAGAAGATTTAGGACATTTTAGAATATTTTACATTTCCGCTTTCATTGTCTCAGATTCGAAACTAAATGAATTTTTAAATGCACAAATATCACAAAATTAAAATGCAGTTGTTTAAATCACATTTGCACAGGCATATACGTAAATAAATTATGAATCCGATAAACAATTTCTCCTGCAAGTATTGGCAATACTTGATAAAGATGATGATAAATATTTTAAATAAATTAATATTAAGTCAATTAGCTTAATTTCACAATGATAACATGAAAAATATTACTTTAGCTAAGTTTAGTCTGGAAAAATATCCCTCACCGAGTAATAATTATTTCTAATAAAACCACATATACCACAGAAGACTAACAGCGTTTACTCTTCTATAACTTCTGATCAGGTTGGAGAATACAGGGCAGGGAAATTAACGCATCCAGGGTTTTTCTCAGCAATCCATACATGACATAACATCCATAACACTACATTTGCAGTCCAATAAGTTAGACATATAAATAAGTCCCCGTAGTTTGATATCTTAGTTCTCAGGAATAGAGATTTTTTTACACTGGATTTCCAAGAGATTGTGTATTTAATGCAAGAGCATACAAGTCATTTATAAAAGTGTAACTCTTCTCTTTGACTTCATATATTTTATATGGGGTTCAAGTGAACTTAGAAGGCCATGACAGAAGCTTGACTTTGTGTTCAGTAACAGTCTTGCAGAACAAACAAAAATGGTACTCCATGATGTACATTTACCAAGTAACAATTTCCCCAGAGTATTTGAAACAAAAACAGACCTATAACTTCACAGACCCTCCACCACACTTACCAGTGTGCAACAATTACTTTCCAGTATGGCAAAGCCTGTGCTTGTCGCCAAAAAGCTTTGCTGTCATTGTCATTTCGCTGACTGTAACTATAGTACCCAGAAAGACAAGAATACATACCTGGCCATGCCCAGACTGGAGAATCCAGGGGGAACGATTAGCACATCCAGGCGTGTGAATGGGTAGGTGCCCAAAACAGAGTATGCAGCAGCCAGGCAAAGAGGCAAGAGAGGCACAACTGTGAATTCAGACCTCTGTAGGTGACAAGATGGGGCAAAAACCCGGTGGGGTATAACCACCTGGGACTTGGATGCTGTTTCCATGAAACGACATGGATAATCTGAATGGGAACAACAGATCATGTCTTCTTTATCCATAGTGGAGAAGCCCAAATTGGAATGTGAGCTCTGGTTCTTACAGCTTTGCTTTGCTGGCAAGCTCCTGCTGTAATAAACAAATATCAACAATTTTTGATTAATACAATATATTACATAATACAATAGAAGATGTGAAGTAATGTCATAAAATAAAAATAAATAATTTTTATTTATAAATAAATAAAATAAACTTACAAGTAAAATTCTGCACAACCGCTCTCATTTTTACTTTGTTGTAAAAATGGGTTATCAGTTGTGGTTTTGCATTCTCGCCACTTCCCTACTGCTATGGTAAATGTTGAAGCAGGCATTGGCATAACAACATAATAATCCCATTTTAGAAAACCTGTTAACAGAAATTACAAAAATTACATGAAAAGGAAATATTCCTTATTTAGTCACAATGGTTTTGTTAATGCAACATATTACTGAATCATGTTAAGTTAAAATTAAAATAAGAGCTTCTTGTTGGACCTGTCTTATCAGGTATGGGAACAGCCTGATTTTCTCCACTCATAAGGACCACATATTCGCATGGAGCCTTCACACAAGCTTGCCATGTTGACATTGCAACAGGTGGTTCTTGGCATGGGAAGAGGGCTCTGTTGTTGATTGGTGAGCCCATGGTGTAAACACAGAAACTAATATGAAAAAAACACAAAAATGCAATTAGCATCTGGTCGCAAAAAGCATGCAAGAACAAGATTAAAGCAAGACCACTGTGGGGTGTTTATTCCCACAGTTTCCAGTTTCTTCTCATTTACAAAAAATGTGTTCCGATAACTATGCTTGGTGGAGCGGTATGTATTTTACAGATTGAGAAGGCAAGCTACAATCACCAGATTTGCTTTACTTTGTTTTGGTTTTGTTGAGGTTTTTTTGGAGTGACTACCACCTTTCAAACAAGCCAATTATCTGTTGCCTGACTGCTGTTCAATCTCTAAGAGCTGTAGAAGTGGACATATCTAACAACAACAATAGTTCAACACAACATAATGCTAAAAAACCCCAAACCAAAAAAGATTGGGATACTATGGAAAATGCATATATAAAAAAAACAGTGTTTCTGACATTTACTTCTATATAATTGCAGACAGTGTGAACCAGAGATATTTAATGTTTTGTCTGCTAAACTGTTAATAAACATCCATTCCTACATTTCAGGCCTGCAAAACATTTACCTTTTTGTAATGTTGCCTTTCCATTTTAACACATTTAAAATATGTTCTACAGAGGATGCAAAGTGATGTAGTGTTTTATGTGGCATTTGTGAATGTAACTCTGTATTATAGTGCTTGCCAAAAGTAATCCCTTGGCCTTGTGGTTATATGAGCTGCTGTTGAAAGGTGGTTCTTTTCGCAATCCTGTCCAAGGGATCAAAAATCAGCTTAAGCTTCCTTCCACTTCCTTGAATTGTTTAATGATATTATGAGCTATGAAAATTTCTTCTGATCCTTCTTTGAGAAGAATTAGACATTTCATTAATTTTCTCATGCATTTTTAACAAACTATATATCTTTGCTCATCAAAGACTAAGCTTTTCCTGCATGCTGCTTTTGTACAAAATCATGATTTTAATCACTTGTTTGAAACATCAATATTTTGGGGATTTTACTTCAATGTTCAAGAATCTGTATGAGAAAGCCCTGAACCTAACCCCATATAGCCCCTTTCAAATGAATTAGAATCCCAACAACAATAACTTGCATATTATTCTAGTTGTAGAATGAAAGCAAAGCAGAGTCACACTCAGAAATGCCTAAGCTCTGTAGGTTTGTGGATGCTATTACAGCAGCAATGTAAAGCCAAATCTTTTAACATCCAAAACAATGTAAACGTATAGTAAAATGCATTAAGAAAACAAATTATTTTGCATTCATTTAGGACTTCTACTGTTGCATGCATACGATGGTTTCTTTAAAATACTTTTTCTAATGTAAGAACAGATTGCTTTTGTTCTGCAATGAAATGAAAACTCGTTAACATAGATTTTCTATTTCAGTTACTACTTGTTTACACTGCTTACAGGATATTTCAAAATGCAATCAAAATAATAAAAAAAAAATAATAATTTGATGCTTATGCTTGATAGTTTATTAAACAAGCTAATCAGAAAAGCAAGTCAAAGAAAGTTTCTGTTTGTTTGTTAGCTACACAAATGAGATGCAAATCAATTATCGTGATTAAGTAGAAAGTGACATATTCACGGGGGTGAACAGAAGGATGTCAAAATGAACAAGTGTGTCACACATTGACTGGTAAGTAGGGCGTATGATCACCCATGACTGCCAAAACACACTGACAGTGATGGGGCATGGACGGGATCAAACTGTCCAGCAGTTCTTGTGGGATCCTATTAGTTTTCATTTTGAAATATAATAATAATATGAGCAGTATTTAACTTTGGTGAAACTTTTACAATACCTTTTTTTGTGGCAATAGTAGCACAGTAAATCACCTAATATATTTTAAAGGCAGCAGAATAAAGATTTAAGTTGTCTTTATTTTTGTATAAGAACAGCACATATTGTGTTATTACATATATTTTGTATTTGTTATTATTCAGAAACAAGAAAATGTTTTCACTCTGTCATTTAAGATATGGTGAAGCTATAGCAGAGAGAGATATATTTACAATTTGAAATATATGTTTCTAGTCATTTCTTTCAATTACAGGGAAGTGTTTTTTCTGTTTAGAAAATGGTACATGAAAATAGTTTGGCTTCATATGAAAATCTAAAATCTAGTTAAATCAAGTTCAACAGCAACATGCACAATCTTGGAACTGTCCTAATATCTGGGCTTACCTGCCGTCCTGGTCCTTGGTCCAGCTTACAGAGCCTCCTGTGGGCTTTGTTTCATACCAAATCCTGAGTATGCAAGGGAAGTTGTGAGGGGAATAAACCCCTTTCTTTGTGATCTGAAGACTCCACTTGTCCATGTGAAACTCCAAAGGTTCTGTTTGATCAACAGCAGAGGCCCTGCTGCACTGGAGATACAGATTCTTCTGTTGCCTCCATCTGGTAGAAGGAATGGCAATCAACCTCTTCACTAAATCATTTGATGAGTGCTGAGCACTGTCATCTTGGTCATTTTTAAGGGTGTTTTGGAGATCAGGTACAGAACAGACATCCACTTCTTCCACCTTGGACACCAACAAATCACAGCAGTCTAAAATCAAGGTAAACTCCTCATTCGCTTCATGTGAAGACATCCTCGGAAAACGTGGTTTTATTTCAGTTATATCTGGACCTTGATTATGCACATCTGTACAACCAGTAACTTGAACAGGTGGGGGTTGTTGTCCTCCTTTCTGAGATGAATACTCAGAGTCAAGTTCCTCTGATTTGACATTTCCCAGACCAGGTTCCAGAAACAGGACAATGCTGCCACCAATTATGTTTCTTTGGAAGTTAACACTCAGGTCCAACACATAATGCCTGACCAATATGTAATTGGTGTTGGCGCACAAAGGCAAGTCATCTTTGCTCAGATCCAGTTCCTGATTATGCTCCATCAATCAGATTTTTGTTAAAGTGATATGCAATGTATCCTGCATTAAACTCTCATATGCAATACATCCATGCCTTGCTGTTCTGTCAATCTGAAAATGAAAAGTTGAAGATACAACATCACTACGGATGCTTCCGTAATCATTTGTGAAAATTTCTATATAATCATGATGTAAACATTTCGGAGCCAAGTAGTATTTTCAGAATGTTGTAGAGACCAGATTTGACAATTTTCACATCAAAGTGATTTGTAATATGCACAATTCTAAGATGCACTTGATGGTAACGGTTATTAAATGAACAAAAATTAGACTATTTAGTCAGATCCTGTGATTTCAACAGCACTCCCAATGTAAAATGCAAGACAGATTACAGATAATAATAAACTTATTTTTGTCCTCCAAATGCTGAACACTAATATCCCAAATTCAAAAGTACCAGTTTATATGTAAAACCAATTAGATACCAGATGGACTCGTCTTATAACGCAAGACAGACATCAGAAAACTTTGAAAAGATTAAAAAGACTTCTAAAAACAGTCACCAACAAGTAAAATTTTGCACCTTAACTGGAAGACAGATTCATTTTGAGGTTATTTCCCATCATTCATATCACCTGCGTATCTATATGGCCTTGATGCCATATCACTTACCCCCAAAGTGACATGGTATTCTACACAGAAGAGGTGTGATTAATGAACATGAAAAAGAATATATGATGTGCTGCCTGACTGCACCTTCTTGCTAGAGGTCTGTGAGATTCTAACAGTGTAACATGGTGTCAGTTTAAGTATGCCATACATGACCACTGCAAGACCAAAAATTTGTGGGTTTCCTGTCATTACCAAAATCCTCTCTTCCCTAGCTCGTACTGCTGCAGTGTGGAGAGTTCAAATAAAACATGGTAAACTGTGGGCATGTCTCAAAGCCTATGAACAAATTACAGATCGTGCCTGTTCTTATTTACATTGCTTCCTCTCAAGTTGCTTACAAATTTGAGTTGACCTTAGTAGACGGTAGCATGCTTTAATGATGTAAGCAAAGCAAAAGCTCTGGGACATTGAACTTTTCAAGTGATACAATGTGGATGTAAGCTTGTTAATTAATGTCTGAATAATGTCAGTGAGTCGAATCATCATACCCACAAAGTTGCAGTGCCCCACTAAAATAATGCCAAATTTGTCCTGGACTGCTGAGCAGAACTCTACAGCTACAGGCACTACACTTCCCATAATGCCTTAACATCCTTCCAAAAGTTTGAGGGGCTTTCAGTCAGTAATGGACAGCCATAAATATTTGAAAGAAAGTCATCGACAGTGCTGGCAAGGCAATAATTGTGTATAGCTATGTGTTAGACAACTAAAGAAAGGCATCTTATAGCAAATGAATGCAATTAATAAACAGTTATTTAGTGTTAATTTGTTCATTCTCATCCAAAGTAACGCCAACTTCAGTGTTGAATCGCTTAATACTAATTTTATGCACGGTTGTGCACTTGGGCTGATTAATAAGCAGAGATTTACACGCGGATGCGTTTTTCGGCTGCATTCGAAGGAACCTACGAAACGGGAGAAATGCAGTGAACCACGGCAGATTGAAAGGCTTTGAGATGTGAACCCTTCTACTGTAAATCAGCTCTCGCTCTTACAAACCTGTGTTTCCAATTGCTGGTGTTGTTATTCCCTACCTGTAATCCGTGAACCCGCCTCTCGAGGTAGGATTGGATGTTAGTACTGTACACTCTGTGTGTGATTGGTGAGACAGCTGTAGGAGTAAACTAACAGCCAATCCCCGTGCTGGGATTCGAGCCACGTGGGAATATGGGTGGGTTAAAAAACGGGCGCCAATGAGGGCGCATTATTTTTTCGTCACTTAACAGTGCCAGTGGATGTGAGCATATCGGTTTACCCATAGACATATACACATAGGCTGCGTCCGAAACCGCATACTTCCATACTATACAGTACGCGAAAGCAGTAGGCGAGAGCATGTAGTGTGTCC
>JAVSBV010062819.1:0-10526 GCA_033117975.1 Parotocinclus spilosoma
TCATTTCTGCATATTTTGTGATATATATATATATATATATATATATATATATATAATATTTGTCTACTAATTAGGCTGGGAAACTAAAGTTTCTTGGCAAAGGGATTAACAGTGACAGTTTCCAAGAGTCAGAGCATTGAATTTACAACGTTATAAATGAGTAGTCCAGAGCATTATCTGCCAAGTTAATGCTCCAGTGCTTTTATGTTGCTATCATACTTACCTAACTTTGCTCTCACACCCTGTCCTGCAATGACTTAAACGTTAATTATTTATCTCGAAAGGAAATAAGAATTGGCGTATTTAATCAGATATATGACTGTACAGCATGTTGGGTAAATGTTATAAACCTGAATGTTACATATGTGACCAAACCAACAAGCAAAATGCTACCTCAAACAAAGTGATGCAACTTTATAATCAGTATAATCAGTAAAGATGTCATGGAATCAGTATAGATGTTCAAATAAATCCTCAGAGTATGAAACATTCTTCCTGTGTCCACCTTAATGACCACAGAACTAAAGAGGTTGAAAAGCACACTGTGTTTGTATTTACTGTTACTTTTATTCTTTACACTATTGCCATTACTTTTTCTTAACGGAAAAGTTCAGCTGGTAATCTGCTACAGTTGGTGCAGCCCATCATAAGCCTGAAATTGAAGTGAAAGACATCTACGCTTAGAGATTTAAAATATGCCGCCTTGTGAGTCCCGTGTTAAACAAGTGAGACAATTTGCTCTAAAAAGGGGCCAGTTGCAGCTCTTCTGAAATATACAAGACCGTAAAGGCACATACCATAAGGTATTGATTAATTAAGAGAATAGGTCAACGCTTTCCAACAACGGGCACTGATCTGGAAGACCCAAAGACTTTTCAAGCAGAAATGATTACATTACTATTTTAAAAAGAAGAACAACCATAAAATTAGTGTCTGGTTTACATTTTGTGTGTACAAGATGTGTCTAAGACAAACATCAAGGACATGATGAATTTTATGGTAGAATAAAAAATGCACTGATGAATCATGGTTTGAGTCCAACAGGCTAATAATGTTTTGGATTTAGATTTGACCTATAGAAGAGTTCTGTTCTCACATTAAACACAACCTACCTGGGGAACATTTTTTCATATACTTGCCAAGCAGAAAAAGCTTTCTGCACTTCTGGACACAAGACTTTTGGGAAACGAAAGGGGCCAGCTATCCTATACTGAGTTACTATATATTTGTTTAAATAGTCCTAAACTATAACTTGCTTTTGATATCAATAAAAGTTTAATATTTTTGGGGGGGGTTGGGCCAATTTTTGTTTTATATATATAGGTATATATATATATAAGTACTAATTACTGCTTTTACACTTTCAAAACATCCTACCATTATTGTAAGCTCTATGGACGTATGTAGGTTTATAACAGTATTTTACAAGAGTATTTGACCAGGCGTTTGTATATGCAAGGCCATTGACAGGGTGGCAATACATTGTAGTATACATACATTTATACTCATTCACACACTCAGGACACTTTGGAAACACCAATTAGCCTGACATGCATGTTTTTGGAATGTGGAAGGATATCGGGTACCTGGAGAAAGTCCACACAGACACGGGGAAAACATGCAGACTGCACACAGGCAGAGCGGGGTGAGGGTTTGGAACAGGAATGCCTGAACTGTGAGGCGGCAGTGGTAAGAAAATGAAAGAGTGAATGAATGATTTTGATATGCTTTTGATAAGCTTGTATGAGTACAAGCATTTCTTCTTTAATATGTAATATATAAAGTAATTACCAGTCACTTTAACGTTTGAGTGTGAGCGCTGGTGACGCAAAATGTGTTACAACTAAACACCTATCCAAACAACAGAATAGTTGCGTATGAGTGTATGTGTATTGTATACCGTATGTTTAAGTAGCTAACTGAGTAAGAGTTAGTAACAGAAGGCGCTTGCAATGGTGTAATGGTGTATTTTAGGCTGAAGCCTGAAGGTCATCTGAGCCAGATTTCCGCCCACGTTCCGCCAATGAATTACTCAAATACCAAGCGCTATACGCTCATGACGCGCAAGTAGGACGAGTCTCTGAGCTATAAAACACTCCCTCGCCTTGATTCCCAGTGAAATCTACAGGGAGAAGCTTCTTAAAACAAGAAAACAAGACGCGAAACCTTTTCTCCCCCGAACCCCCCCCGACTTTTCATCAAAACTGCTGTTGCCCTTCACTCCTAAACCATGAAAATGACAGCTGCGGAGAAGGTGCTCAAGGAGGGCGAGCTGGAGAAAAGGAGCGACAACCTTTTGCAATTCTGGAAGAGAAAAACCTGCGTTCTGACCACCGATAGTCTCAACCTTTATGCCGACACGCAGAAAAAGAGCAAAAGCAAAGAGCTGAAGCTGCAGTGTATTAAGAAAGTGGACTGCGTGGAGCGCACCGGCAAATTTGTCTACTTCACCATCGTCACCACGGACGACAAAGAGATCGACTTCAGGTGCTCCGGCGAGGATAACTGCTGGAATGCGGTCATCACTATGGCTCTGATCGACTTCCAGAACCGCAAGGCCATCCAGGACTTCAAAACCAGACAGGACGGGGAGAGCTCAGCTCTGGGACCGCAAGGCTCCATACGCATGGCTCGAGCGCCGTGACTTTGTTCTGATTCCTTCCCAGCATCGGGTGAGTCCGATTATCTGACATGGAATAAGCAATGGGATTGGGAGAGAAAAATGTGTATCTGGTTGATAAGCGTTTTCGTAGCCACAGTGGTTTCGACAAGAAACCAGTTTCAAGGCGCAACATGTGTCGGCGGTAGCACGTTTCGATGATGACACATTTCATTAGCGGAGGTAGTTTCGGTGACGACGCTTTTGGTTACATGACTGTTTAGACCGGTTATGCGTTTTGTCAGCAACACATTCCGTTGTAACAGCGATTTAGATGGGAGAGATTTAGAATAGCGATTTCGGCTATATATATATATGGGTGCTAAACCTCAATGGCGACATGTTTCGTTGTAAAAGCGATTAAGAACGGATAAAAGCGTTAAATTAGGTTATATCTATAGCCTAACAGTAAGGGTGAATGGATTTTTTTGGGAACATTTTAATGTCTTTAACATGTAATTCAACTGTAAGATGTGTAGCTATCATTTCCATATCATTAAACTACTGCTCACATAAAATAGAGGATATTTTATTATGGGAGACTTTATTTTAAAGTGTCCCCAAATCTTTGTGAGCAGTATATTTCAAATCAAAATCGTTTCTGATAGTGTTGGTGCAGTTTATTCCATTGGAAATGGCTAGTCTAGTAATTTGAATGAAGTAAGCTGTCTTCAGTGTATGTCTTAGTCTACGAGTAGTTCGATTGGATATAAAGCCTACGTTTTTAACAGTTTTTAAAGTAGTATGTGTTATTGAAACAAGTTTTGCTGACATTCATTTAATTTAAATGTATTTTTCTTTTTTAGAGATGCTTTAAACTGAATGGATAAGAAAGCTTGGACCAAAGTGAGGCATGTCTTCTGAAGGAAGGACAGAGATCAGAAAAAAGGAGGTTTCATCTCTGGGTTGGAGCGCTTTAGAAACTCCGACGTAAATTCAACAGGCCAAAGAGACACTCAAGACTGAACACTCAAACTTTCATATTGGGGATTCAATTGCTCCCTGGATATATCTGTGTAAATTTGATTATTTATTTGCTACAAGGAATGTTGTATTCCAAAATTTGTTTGTATGTCTTTAAGTTATTTACATGTCCTGTTTTTACTACATGTTAATTTAAATAAATAAATATGTACGGCATTTATCTGGATTACCATATTTTTCTAGCAAACACATTTGCAGTATTTAGAGCATTTCTGATTGTCTTTCAGTTATTTAAAAAAGGGGCATTAAATGGTAACCATGGTGTATTGAGCCATTGCAATTTCTAATGACACCAGAAAGTCCCTTTCAATGACTTATACATTCCCCAAAAATGTGTTATCATAAGTTTAGCGATAAGGAACCTGTTTTATTGCATTTCTCTATTAGCCTTAAGACAGGATGCAGCAATCCGGATGAAGAAGAATGCAATACCAGTGACATTATGTCACACTGGGTGTGAATTTTACTGTCACTCAATGGCCATATATGTTATCAGCTGGGTTTTATCAAGGGGATTTACAACATTTAGCCATTAAACATGACACATTTGTGGATGTCCAGAGTTCAATACGTACAACTTTATAAGCTCTAAGATAAAAGCCGTATGGTTACACACAGCTAACATGGAAATTATGTAGGGAAATTAACAAACATACCCTACTGTAAGAACAATTGTAGTTGAACTAAATATTGTTAGAACTAAGGTTTAGTTTTTCTAGGGTACAAATACAGTTCCCTAAGCAACTATTGGCATTCACTTTTTTCGTCAATGAATCCCGCTGTAAACAAATGAAGAAAATCTACCTTATTTAAATTGATCAAAAAGTCTATGACATTTCAAGCAATAATACATGGCTTCCTTGGGTTTTGTGAAATACACTATATAAATAAAATGTATTATTATGACTTCCATTATACCCTCGCGGTAAATTAGTACACCTGTTTAACTGCATGGTAACACAAATATCTATTCAACCCATCTGGCAGCAACACAATGCATTTAGGTATGTAGACAAGGTAAAGAGGACCTGCTAAAGTTCAAACCAATCATCAGAATGGGGAAGAAATGTGATATAAATGACTTTGAATGTGGTATGGATGTTGGTGGTAGACGGGCTGGTCAGAGTATTTCAGAAACTGCTGATATACTGGGACTTTCATACATAGACATTGCTAGTTTACATAAAATTGTCCACAAAACAGAATATATCCAGTAAGAAAAAGTGATCTGGGCAAAATGCTGATGCCAGGGGTAAGAGGAGAATGGGCAGACTAGAAATGGAGAATTTCTTATAACTCTTTACTAACTTTACTAAACTATACTTTATCAGAAGGGTGCTGTTTGGAGAGACTGCAGTCCTTCTTCTCCGTCTGTCTGTCTGTATGTCTGTCTGTCTCTGTCTCTCTCTCTCTGTCTCTCTCTTTAGCTCACTGGTGTTACATTTCCACCAGTCTTTGATGCCATATCGGGCTGCATTTCAGATCAAAGGCAATGCTGATCTAAGAAGTAATGCCATGTCCATATAATTTCCTAAAATATGTCTCACTAATGTTCATCCAGCTTTTTATGTCCTTAAATATGAGCTAAGGGCTATGCAAGACAGACTCTTTAAGTTTCACACACAAGTGACAGCACATGTCTCAGAATTGTGATAAGTATTCTCTAAAATATGAATATTTTAACTATGTGAATACAAAATCTGACAGTATTCATTATAATGGTCAACTGGAGCCTAATTGAAATCTTCATTGCCTTGAACATGTCATTGTGTACGTGACTTTCATGTTTATTTTTTGGGCTTGCAGTGAGGGTATTTAGGGAAGTTGCTTGATAATATATGATTTCAACTTCAGTCATATGTCATAAACAGGAATGTGTCCACATTTGTGTATGTTCACAAAGGTTAAGCCCAGAGCGGAAATGTCTCTCTAAGCCCATATCTAACAGATAAGCTCCAACAGCAAGGTTACTCTTAGATCCTAGGAGTCATAACTGTACACACCTTTCTGACTCACCTCTTTATGCTGATAGCATAATGAAGAAATAAAACAAAAGTTCAAAAGCAAACTACATTGTAGGCAGATATAAAATGGAAGCTTTAAACCGTAGCCAAAATCCCCAGCAAGCTAAATAAGTGCTGATCTGAAATCAACCATAACATTGTTTAAGAACACTTGATTAAGTGTAAGAGTTAGCATTTAAAATGTGTGTTAACTAATCTGTACTCAATTAACTAGTGTATTTTATGTATTTTAGCATTTTATGATTATGTTCATGGTTAGAATTACATAAAATAAACATTTCAGTTTATCTAGATAATCATGAATTTATATCTCACAACCATGTAATTACATAGTGCAGCAAGAGGATCCTGGGTTTGATCCCAACTGGAGCAGTATGGGAGCTTCCTGTGTGAAATCTGCATGGGTTTACTCCAGGTGTTCCAGATTCCAAATAAATGCTTAAGATTAATTGACCATAGTATGAGTGTATGTGCCCAACAACAGTTTGGTGTCTAGTTTTGATCCTGTCTTGTCCTCTATGCTGCCAGCTAAACACTGAGAAAGTTAAAGAATGAACTAAAATAGTGTATGTCTTACACATTCTGTAATCATGTACATATATGGTTGTGCGTTTGCTATTCAACATCTTATTTGTACATTGTAGTTTCTCTCACTGGCTGAAAAATGACCTAAAATACTGAAAATAGTGTAAATTTTTAAGACACATCCCACAACAATCACCACATTTGTTTTAGCCGAAATTACCCATTGGAATCTTGTGAATGTGGCATGTCTTAGACACTGATTAGCTGAGAAAAGATCTAAAAAGCTTTTGTGATAAAGATCTAAATCCTGTAGTCAGAAAAATGAATTGATCTGCTGTCCATATAAGTGTCAGAAAGAAAGATGACAAAACAAAAAAACAGAGATGCCATGGAAAGTAAAAAACTAGACTATATACACATAAAAAACACTAAGACATCTGTTTAGTGATTCATAGGTTAGTGTTAGTAGAGTGTTACCCAGCTGTCTGTCTATCTCTTCATCTTGTCTGCTCCTCAAAAAAGACACAGATGGAGAGGCTTAGAGCAAGACCCCATTTTGTTGTTTGTATGATATCACATGAAAAACACGGTTGATTTCATTTTGGCACTAAACAGAAGCGAAAGGGAATAAAAACATACCCACAGCTGAACTGGGGCTCTGACAGACACATTTATTTAGCATGGGAATATATGGCTTAATCAGATTCATGAAAGGACACAGATAAGTACATATCAGAGACTACTAATAAACATTTTCCCTTAAAGGTAACAACAACACATTGTTATGGTACTCCTAAAATTATGTGTAATAGTGTGCTGTATGAAACACTAAATGTAATGAATGGTTGCAATGGACATTATTTAAATCTACAAATGTAGACATTTTCAAGAAAGGTGTAAATGGTTTTGTTGGATAGACTGCTACAGTTTGCTACTTTGCTCTTAGCAGAGTCATGAGTGTGAAGCACTTCTAAATAAACTCTCTATGTATGCTGTGAAATAAATGCTCAACAGCAACTAAAAAAGAAAAACAGGTAGATAAGAAAGTTAATTATATTACAGTAAATATAATGGAACTCTAATGCCTGATAACTAGTTTAATACAGTGATAGCTTGTAAGTTGGTTATACGCTGATTTGCATTGTCTCAGGTCTGCATGAAACAATACATTGAAAGCTATTAGTCATAAATGAAAAAAAAGACAAAACTTGATAGTTTTATTTAAAAGGGTCTAAATGCTGTATATATACATATATACATTAATTTTCTTAATCCAGGTCAGGGATATGGGAAAGCTGGCAAATAGTTGGCAGCACAGGCTGCATGGCAGGAACTGCCCTAGACAGGGTTCCAATCCATACTAGAGAAATATGTGCTAACCCTGCTGAGTATCACACCCAGATTAAAATGGAGTTATGTCGCAGGCAGATATGTAAATGATTACAGGTGTGGTCTGATTAGACACTGGGTCTTGCCATGCGTAAAAAGTGCTTTGCCAATGCTATACAAAGGCTCACAGATGCTACCTTTGGGTGGTGTACCTAGTAATGAAAATAAGTAGTGGGGAAAGTATCTCTTTTATTAATGAGCATATATAATGTTCATAAAATGGTACCTTGGTTCTGGTTGTCAAAAATGACAAGTACAAAGCAAAATGTTTCCCATAAGGAACCATATAAATTGAATAAACCCATTCTAAACCCTAGAAAATCTGTATTGTAGAGCTGCTCCCTCGTTTACGATGGCATACACTCAACAAATATTATTCGATTATAATCTTTGAGCAATGAGTTGAAAGTGCAGAAAGTAAAGGCAAAACACAGTCTATTGGTGAACTCTAATTTTACTTGTCAAAATGGATCAAAATGAAATTCAGTGAATTTCGAGGTGATCAAGAATCAAGGTACCATTGTATATAGGAACTGCATTACATCACAGGACACTAAACTGAACTGATGGGCAATGAACGGGAGGGAGAGAGGTCGACTAAAGTATCAAGTCTTAATGAGCTCAAAAAGAGACCAATCACAAAGCTCCCAATGTCTCTCTCCTGTGCTCAATCTCTCTGTATCTTTCACTCTCTGTCTTTTTCACAGTCTCACTCTCAAAAAATGTATTTCGAGGATATTTTAAAATGATTTGTGGTCTCAGGAAATCACTACCAATACTGTCATTGATACCACTTCTCTTCCAGGAGAGGTGGAATGTCTGGTTACATGCCCACTCCTGCCCACCATTAGCCAACCCCTGCAGATGTCTACATTTACCATATAGGAAATACCACTAACATCTAAATAAGTTAAACTAATAATATTCTGAGCCTTTCAATTCCAGAAACAATATATTCTTTGTAACAGGACAGAATATGTTCAGCATCCGAAATTGTTACAGATCATTTTAAACTTAAATTCCTGCCTTGATACGTCTCACATGTATGTACCCAGCTGCACAGTCACATGCTGATATGGTCACATGGTGATATGTTTCACAGGCTGGCTGTGTCTGTGAGAAACGCCTCAGAATGGAAAGTCCCTGACAAAAGTTCTTTATGCGCTACATGACCTCCTGTCTTATAAGCACGGATCATTTTAACAGCTTTCAGCACTAGCTTCCATCTCAGAGTGAACTGAGCTCTTTTTCACTGTAGAGTCACTTATCTTTTTTACTGAATTGGGTTAAGGCAAAGGAAGGTACTGAAAGAATGTAAGAACATTATTACTATCAAATGGTCCTTGAATAAATCCTATGTTTCCTGTGGCACAGTCATAACATTAATTACACTAGATATTTAGGAGACAAAAGGGATGCTGATAGGAGCTTTGCAGCATTATGAAAACTCATTAAATTGACCTTGCGACAATCTTCACTGAATAGCCTATTTGGTTTTTATTTGTCAGTCGCTTAGTGACAATGATTATTTATGACAAAAGTTAATTACACACGTATCTCATTTAACTGTATAACCACTGATAGGTAAAGTGAATTCCATTGAAAATTTGCAGACCGCTTCATGGTAAAGTTATTCTCTAAAGGAAGTGACCTTTCAGCAGGATAAGTCAAAATATCCTGCCAACAGCTTAACTCCATGGACCCAGCCTGTGACAACAGTCCAGGTTGGTGGAGGTGGTGTAATGGTGTGAGGAATGCTTATTGGTACACTTTGTTTTGTTTGTAAGACACAGCCTACTTGAGTACTGTTGCTAATCACGCATATACTGACCAAATGGCTGAGGGTACAAGTAGAAACAGTTGAGCCTTTGAGCACCCTTAACTTTCAATTTTTTGGACTGTACCTTGTAAGTTTGTACCTGTTACTATAGTCAGTCAAGAAAAGGGTGTCTTCTAAAGGAGCAAATATTGCAAAACCTTTAATGCAAAAATCAGCTGGCATTTTGTGATGTAATCATGTCAACATGGAACATAATCTCAAAAGAATGCTTCCAAGATCTTTTGGAATGCTACGAATATTTGAGGTTGTTTTGAGAGCAAAGGAAGGCTCTAGCTAGTGTTAGAGTAATAATATAATATTTGGCAATAGTATAATAATAGTGTATTAATATAACATCACTAATAAGGTGAGTTTTAATTGTAAACTAAATAAACTTTCAATGTATTAATGATTAATTGATGACTCACACAGGATCAGACATAGTGTTGCCATAAACAACAAAGTTCTTGCTATGGTATCAACCTAGGAGTAGTAACATAACCTTGCTGAATGCTAAAGAGGATTAAGGGATGTGTTGAACATTTAAGATGTATTGCACAAATGAACTGGGAGTTCAAATAATTATTTCTATGTCAAGCATTAGGAGCACTCATATACAGTATCATTTTAAATAGATATAACATAAATGTTACTTAGTTGTCGGTTTCCGAAAACATAACAGGAAACATAGATTTAATAGATAAATAATATGATTTAATTTTCACAAATAAATAAATAATATACAGGAAGAGAAAATGTGATGCCTAACAATCAGCTAGACTTGGCTGAATACCAGATCTGTCACCATTAGACTAACCTCCATGTTTGACTTACGTAAAACATCAAGTTAGACATCAAGTTCTGTTTCAAACCTTTAAAAGTCATCTGTCAGGCCATAGCACTATGCACTCGCTGGCCACTTTATTAGTTACACCTTGCTTGTATGAGCTTGCTGTCAAAACTGCTTTAATTCTTTGTGGCATAGATGTAACTATTTATGGTTAACTTAAAGTAATCTGGCCAGATTCAGACACACTCGAAATCTTTATGTCTAGGCTAAAGACATTCTTATTTACTCAGGCTTTTAGTTAGATTTAGACTATTAAATTCTGGTTCTCTCCCTTTA
>JAVSBV010062840.1:0-10525 GCA_033117975.1 Parotocinclus spilosoma
GTTCACAAACTGCTCCATCCAACCTCACTGAGCTTGAGCTGTTTGGCAAGGAAGAATAGGCAAAAAATTCAGTCTCTTGATGTGCAAAACTGATAAAGACGTACCCCAAGCGACTTACAGCTGTAATTGCAGCAAAAGGTGGTGCTACAAAATATTAACGCAAGGGGGATGAATAATAATGCACGGCCGATTTTTCCGTTTTTTATTTGTTAAAAAAGTTTAAAATATCCAATAAATTTTGTTACACTTCACGAGTGTGTCCCACTTGTTGTTGATTCTTCACAAAAAATTTGAATTTGATATATTTATGTTTGAAGCCTGAAATGTGGCAAAAGATAAGTTCAAGGGGGATGAATACTTTCGCAAGCCACTGTACCAAGGTGATGGAAAGGCTAAATATGGAAAAAGAAAGAATCTGCTCATGATCAGAAACATACATGGTCATCTGTGAAGCATATTGGAGGTAATCTCATGGCGTGGGCTTGCATGGCTTCTTCTGGTACGGCCTCATTAATTTTCATTGATGATGTCACACATGATGGCAGCAGTATATTGAACTCAGAAGTCTATTGAAACAATTTCTCTGTCAAATTAAAGAAAGATGTAACCAAACTAATTGGGATAGAGGAGACTAAAGGGACTAAAGGGAAAAAACCCAAAACAAACACTAACTGAAAAAAAAAAAAACATCACAGAAGAAGTGCAATAGTCAGTGGGTCACAGGCTTAATGCAGTTCTTGCAGGCAAAGGATTATTATATTATATTATATTATATTAAGCCTTATTCTGTTTGCTCACATGAAAAATAGGTGGTTTCAGACAACAGGTGTTCTCATTTTAACTGTGTATCAGATCCAGATGTAAATACCTGGAAATGAAAGTTGAATTGTTGATCTTCTGTCTCATAATTATAATCTAATGTCAAATCCAAATGTTTTCAGTCTACAGCAAAAATAAAAGGATTGTCCTCACTGTTCCAATACTTCTGGAGGGAAGTGTACATACACTCTTGTTTCAGAAAGACCCCTTAGCATGGAATGAACTTTGGGGTGCCATTTCCATCGGTATTGCTTATTGATTTCCACAGAAATGACGGGAAGATGGATTGGATGCTATTTTTAAGTAAATGTTACAGTGTTATAGGGACAAAATCTAACAAAATTGCCTTGTCTAGTGGGACACAGCACTGCCATGACATGGAGAAAATAAAGGCTAAAGTTTACTTTCTTTCCTCTGCCCCCCATGCTGAGTTGCTTTGCTTTGACTCTGGTTTAATACTCGCATCGTCCCCGATGATCAAACTGAGAAAAAGAGATGCATCTGAAGCTCAGTCAGAACATTAAAGGCAGCATTCCCAGTCCACCTTTAAAAAGACTTTTAGAATCATCTAGAAAGCTTGAGATTTAACACAGCCACATAAAAAGGGACAACTAGGGGAAAAAGGGAGAGAGAGATGGAGGGTGAGAGAGAAAACAAGGGAGATTTCCATGTCAAGTAATGAGAGCGGCAAAAAAAAAAAAATGGCTTGAAGCAATCTTCTGTGTCTAACATATGCTTTTATATTACTTGTATATCTCACTAGCACTTTCTCTCTGCTTCATATTTTTTTTTCACAGCTGTAAACATGGTGTTGAAATTTTTCAACAGCTATTTAGTTCCATACTGTGATACTGAAAGGGAACATAGCTACATGATTAGGCTAATCTAAGAAACTGATCATGGTACCAGTAAGGCTTTGTTTGATCTATTTGTAAATTAGAAATATACAAACAAAAATTCTATTTATATTTTAATTTGTTTATGCTTTTCATCCATTTTAGCAGTTCAGTTAACCATATCGATTCTCTTTGTAGTTCTATTACAGACTGTAGTCCATCGGTTTCTCTCCATACTTTGTGTGGTCAGGACCCCCATAGGACCACCAGAGATCAAGTTCTATTTGGAAGGAGCATCATTATTAGCACTGCAGTGACACTGATGCTGCAATTGTGTGTTGTCTTGGTATGAGTGGACCAGACACAGCAGTGCTGCTGGAGTTTTTGTGCTCCATTAGAAACATCTACCATATTTTTTCACCTTATATACTTAAAGTCTGGGACATAGCTCATCCTTTGTTTCGTGGTTTGTGTTAGTCAAGTCCTAATCCTTCATCAGTGCTCACTGGATGCTGCATAGAGGATGCTAGTGGGAGGACATTTGGTGGGTGGTTTTTTTTTTTCAGTCAAGCAATGACGCTGAAAAGACTATGAATTGTAAGTCGCTCTGGATAAGGGCTTCTGCTAAATGACGTAAATGTAAATACTCCAGCCGCACTGTTGTTTCTAATTTACTTATACCAGTACCATACTCAGTAACACACCACCACCACAACAGTGTCACTGTGTTCCATCACCCAAATTGTTCTGCGGGTACTAAGTGGACTAACAAAGAACGGTTAGAAACAGAAAGCATGTAATCTTAAAACTGCAAAGTGCTTCTTTATCACAAGTGGATCAGATAAAATTGCCAAGGAGACAAGGAGGTTTACTTAATAAAGTAATCGCTGCGTATATATTTTAAGGATGGTTGACAAGACTGCAAAGGCTATATACAATAGAGAATTATTGTGTTACTGAAGTCAGCAGTTGATTAAAAAAGTAATTAACTGTTGATACAACAGCAGGGCAAAACATGCAGTTTTACCAGAGTTACACAAATGCTGGTATTAACTGTATTTAGATACTATATGTTTAGACACAATTAGACAGATACACACAAATACTGTATAAATGGACTGGTAACTGTTATTTATTATGAATTGTTGTTCAAATGTATTTTGTTGTTGGCAGTGATGCATGTCTTTGGGCTGAACTGGAAGCTGAAGGATGTCCATACACACACTTTTGAAAATGGTCGTGTCACGTCGGTACCCTCCTCCAGCAACACTGTGACCTCACTCTCAACTGATGGTAACATAATGTTTTTAAATACTTGACAAACATAACCTATTTATGTTCTACTAATAAGTTTAGTCACACAGGCTTCACAGATGGAATAAAATGTGTTTTGTTCTGATTATTTACCTATATTGTAAATAAGTACTAAATAAAAGTATTATTTGACTTGTTTTGTTATAATCATTAAGCATGTTTGATTGAATGCAATGGTTAATGTCTTAATTATTGGAGGTGTGACAGGAAAGTTAATAATGATTGCTTTATAAATTATAAATGCTTTCCATGCTCCAGTAAGCAAATGCATGTCATGCATCACTGCTTTTCAAGGAAAAAGATGTGGATATGTGTAAGACGAGACATGTTTCTAACTGTTGATTAGTTTAGGTATGCTTTTGAGATTTCTTTTCTGTTTAATAACCTTGCTATTGTCTGTTAATATTTTTGCAACCTCAAACTGTCAGTTATAACAATAAAAGTGAGTTACAGCATGTAAAGCATGTGTGGTTCAGTCGAAGGACAACCATTCCTTTACCTCTGCTAATTTCAGCTGTCTTATTTGTTTCTTTCTGTGGTGACACCTACGCACTTCTTTACATACTTTGAAGGATCTACATAATGAGACATTTCAGCTTAAGGCTGTGCTTTGCATCACCGCCATTTTACCCTCTCGTCTGAACTTTAGTGAAAAGCAATTTCAGACATCATTAATTTAATGCAGCCGACCATCTGTGAGGCTGTCAGTGGCAGTCTGCTCTCAGGAGTTACAACTGCATGTTTGAAACGGTCATCCTCTGAGTTAATTAACATATCAGATGGTTTTAAACAAATCAGTAGACAATTGCTTGCCTTCTACATGCTGAAAACATGTTTTACATTGGTAAAACTGTGTGCATGAGAGGTTATAAGGAATAAGGACTATTTACGTTGTGCATTATTCCTGGCATACATTAAATTGAAAGTTTAATGATGCATGCATCATTAAATTAAGTAAATAAAGCTGTTTTTGAACAGGAACTTACAGCACATTAACTAAGCCTTAACTAAATAAGTTAGTTAACGGCAGTGTTGGTTTGATTAACTGAAAATGAAATAATTTTAAAAACTCTGCAAATATATACATTTTACATTCTAAATTCTATAAGGGAAGCTATGACAAGTGAGAGTAATTTCCAGTTAGATAGGTCCACTAGAGAACAAAATATATCTATTTGAAAAACATCACCAGAGGTGGAATACTAACTAGTGTGGCTCAGCAGCAGAGCAGTGACTTATGGGTCTCATTGCTCACCTTTGGTAAGTTGTTTTGAGGCAAGAAGTCTCATATCAACATGCTTTTTAATGACAACTTTTAGGGTGTGGATCTGGTAAGAATTTGTTTTTGGTAAGAACTCTTACTCTTGGGTCCCAGGTATTAGGGTGCCAAGGTGCTTTCAGAGAGTTTCAGTTTTATAGAGTTCAAAGTCTGTGGCATGTCAGATCAGGGGTTCAAAGCATGCATGACAATACCACTGTTACAAAAAGTTTAAATAAACACTGATTTACCTAAAACTACACTCAGAAGAGGATTATGAATATTCATTTTTGTTTTCAAACATCTACCTCATTTGAAGTTAGTAACATCTTTTTTATCTTTCATGTTGATAGGCATACTGACATAAATAAATGTACACTGCTCTCAAACGTAAAGGATATTTCAAAATGAACACAAAGAAGATCCCACAAGAACTGCTGGACCAGTCTGATCCTGTCTATGCCCCATTGCTGTCAGTGTGTTTTGGCAGTCTATGGTGACCATGCACCCTACTGAACAGTCAATGTGTGGAACTTTGACATGATTCTGTTCACCCCATGACACATGCCTCTCAATCACGATAATTAAGATAATAATGTGCGTAATCATTAGATAAATGAATTAACGGTTTATGTCATTTAGAATTTCATTTTGTGTGAAAATAATATAGTAAATGCAGTTTTGCAATATCATAAAGCAGAAAAAAAATCATGAAACAATGTAATTTTAATGTATGTTGCAACTGTCCATCTGTTGCTCATTAGTTGTTACAGAACTAGAATGACAAGCTTGTAAATGTCTGTTTACATGTGTGTGAATACAGGTAGGTCTGGCTCAGTGCTGGACTCAGGACAGATACAAGTTGGACATCATGTGAGTCACTCTGTTGCTCCGGGGCTTTTCTGGAGATCGAACCTCATCATGGAGCAATCACAGTTCCTCAAGTTCAATGTGTCCATTCAGAAAAATGCCCTGATTGGTGTATATGGGAGGAAAGGACTTCCACCTTCACACACACAGGTAACAAAAAGTAATCTACTATCACAAATGGATTGATAACTGATAGATTTGTGTCACATTTCTTTAAATATAGAGACAATCCAGGAAATGTGTTTGGCCAAAACCAAAGTGAAACCAAGTAGCAAAATAAAATAATACAAAGAACAGTAAATGTAGTTCTCACAGCTGATCAAAGCTTCTTCTAGCTTTCAGTGGTCCTAACATTCCTGAAAATAGGATCACATTATTGGATTTTGGCCTGCTATTGATCAAGTGGACACAGCCTTTACTAGGACCAAAGCGGTTTTCAATGCAGTTATGAGATATGTCTATGTAAATATGATTTGTCTATTTTAGCTCTCATTAGTTCATAATGATAATGGTTCTTAATAGTCTCTTTGTGATTTTGCGTCATGTGTTGCCCAAAACAATTTAAGTACTGGTTGTGTAATTCAGGTAATACAGTGAAAGAGTGATTTGAAAGAACTTCCCTTGTCACCTTCTTCCCTTAATTCTTGTATGTTCCTGTATACAAAGTTGCCTTTGATTCACAGATATTTGACGTGTGCTATCCATGGTGCTGAACACAGAGCTAAAAGCACAGGATCCAGTTATTGTGAATCGTTGTGACAATCTCTGGAGAGATTGAGAAGATATGACACTTTAATACAATATTTAATAGTCAGTCTACAGCTTATATAACAGTGTACATTTGCGGTGGCCTTAAAGTTACTCAACCCACAGCCATTAATGTAACAGCTGGCAACAAAAGTGAGTACACCCCTAAGTGAAAATGGCCAAATTGTGGCCAAAGTGTGAATATTTTGTTTCCGAAGTTTCCAAAGGAAAGCTATCATGCTCTGCCTAAATATGTCACAGTACATGTTGGCATTCATGGTCCCTCAATAATCTGTAGCTCCCCACAGCTGGCAGCACTCATGCAGCCCCACACCATGGTATTCCCACCACCATGCTTGACTGCAGGCAAAACACATTTGTCATTGTACTCCTCACCAGGTTGCTGTCACACATGCTTGACACTATCTGAATCAAATAAGTGTCTCATCAGACCACAGGACATGCTTCCAGTAATCCATGTCCTTAGTCTGCTTGTCTTTAGCAATTGTTTGTGGGCTTTGTGCATTACCTTTTAAAGATGCTTCCTTCTGGAATGACAGCTATGCAGAGCATTTTGATACAGTGTGTGTCTTATGGTTTGAGCACTGGCAGGCTGACCCCCACCCCATAACCTTTTTAGCAATGTAGGCAGCAATCCTAAGTCTATTTTCCAAAGCCAACCTCTGGATAGGGTGTGTGCCGTGTACACTCATCTTCTTTGGTCAGCCATGGTGAGGTCTGTTCTGAGTGAAACTTGTTCTGTTAAACTGCTGTATAGTCTTGGCCACAGTGCTGCAATTCACTTTCAGGGTGTTGGCAGTCTTATTATAGCCTGGGTTATCTTTATTTAGAGTAGCAATTCTTTTTTCAGATCCTCAGAGAGGTGCCATGTTGAACTTCCAGTGACCAGTATGATAGAGTGTGAGCGATAATACCAAATTGAACGCACCAGCTCCTCATTCACACCTGAGACCTTGTAACACTAATGAGTCACATGATACTAGGGAAAGAAAATGGCTAATTGGGTACAATTTGGGCATTTTCACTTGTGGGTGTACTAACTTTTGTTGCCAGTAGTTTATACATGTGAGGGGTGTACCCACTTTTGTTCTTGCAGAAGATGGTATTGTTTGTGAATATGACAGTCAGAAATTGATCCAATAAAGAAAACATCAAATCGATTCTAATGCATACTAACTATTAATCGCAAATGGTTCATATTATTATCTTTGTGGAATTAAGTATGACAACGATAATAATAAATTAAGTGTGACAACAGTCTGTAAATCATGTAGGCCTTTCTATCAGCATAATTTATGCAGAGATATCTTATCCCATGTTGCATAATAGACATCTGCCCAGACATACCACGTCCAAATAGTACTTTTGGTAAAATATGATTCTTAATGTTTAGAATTATTTTATCTTCTGTGCAAAAGAGTCCATATCTAATTACATGCCTAGTACAAAAACTGTATCATTTAAAAATGTGATTATTTGATGTAAAACTTTAAAGTGAGGTACAGATTCTTGGTAAGAAGATGATTTTCTCTGTAGTGTAAAAGTTTGTATAAATTTAAACCTGTCAGCAGCAATAGAATCGAGGCAGCAAGAAACAAAGGTATGAATGACAGCTCTCGATACAGACAAAACAAAGGACGCTGGTATGAGCTTTAAAGGAGAGCATGGAGTTGTAAACAGGCTCCAATAATGAATTCTTGAATGAGGAGGTTTAAAAGGAGAAAAATATTATAGCATTTTCCAAGATGTCTAAAAAGTCCTTGAAAAACAGGTGAAATGTTTATGCATTAGATATGTATTAGAACAGCCAATATGCGCACTTGCAGCTCTTAAAAAGACAGCTCTCAAGCTCTCTTGCAGTTCTTAACCAAAAAGCTTAAAAATAGAGTCAGAAGGATAAATAACCCATGTCGCTGTTTTGTCCTAAATACTTACAGTAATTGCAAATAAACAAAAAAAGTGCACACAAACATCAGTAAACATACTGGAAACACGTGAACTCTTACACGTGGCATTTCAATAAAGATACTCCCATTTCGACTTTACGATGAGCATCCTTAAATAAACATTTAGCAGAAATGTCACATTTTGAATTTCAAGTTTTCCCATGTAAACAATACATAGCTTACACAGTACTCTTCCACATTCAGATGAGGAAGTTGGCAGTGCATGGCATAACGTCATGTGATGGGAGTGATAAGCGCTGGGACATGAAGTGAGGAAAAGATGTCTATGTTTTGATTTTTTTAATACATTATTAAATAAATAAAATGACTTAATGAATGCTAAAAACTTTGCCCAACTGTGGGGATGATTGCATTTTAAAAGTGATTGATTTACACTATGCAAGCCACAGTTCTGGCAATCAGGTGAAAATGGGCACACTGTTGTATTTAAAGAACAGCAGTTTGAGCTTTGCAATACATTTGTGGAAGTACATCATGGTACAAGCTTTCTGAGGAAATTTGCTTATCAGATTAAAGAATAATTTATATTTCGAAAGAATGTGGAAACCACCAACGCACAGTTAGATCGACTGTGTACAAACTGAGAAAATCAAGAACACGCAGATGACTCAGATGTTCAACAAAGATCACTACAAGAGCAAGATGTGTATTGTCTTCAAGGTCACAAAATAACCCTGGATAACTTCTAAGCAACAAAAGGCCTTTCTCACATTAACTAAAGCTCATGTTTATGAGTCCACTATCAGGAGAACAGTGAAAAACAATGGCAGGGTTGCAAGGAGAAGGGCACTGAACACCAAAAGAAAAGCACATGGACAATCCACAAGGCTATTGGAAAATGTTTTGTCAATGTGGCTAAATAGAGCTTGTCAGTTCAAATGAGAAGCATTATGTCAGGAGAAAAAGAAACCTTGCATCCCAGCATAAGAACCTAAAAAGATTCGGTGAAACATAGGGGTTTAGCAAATTCTTAATGAAAAAAACGTATTGCTAAAGAAAAGGTGAACACCAAATATTGAAAGCAGAGGTTCACCTAATAGTTTCAATAAATAAATGAATAGAGTTCAATATGTTTGTCTCAATTATTTAATTTGGTACTATTTATCTAGTTTTGGGGCTTGTGTGAACATCTGCTTAGGTTTTAGGTCAAAGATCTAGAAAGTTCTACAGTGTTCACACCCTTTCATGAACGACTGTAGCTTCTCAGTTTCTTTCATGGAAAAGTAAGCACCAGTATTACACAACTAAGCTTAAAATAGTGTAAGTATACTAAACCTATATTTAAATACAATATCTGCTCTGCTTTCCCCAAAGACCAACTCTAGGTGAGCAATATAAAGCAGCTTTTGCATCCTACTGCTCCACTGTGAGCACTTTTCTGCTGACAATACATTGTTATACTTATCAGCTCAGTCACATTCAGCAGCACAGTTACATAAAAATGAAAGTCAAATAAGCTCTGATGTGCTGAGACTTACACTAAATTCTGATAAATCATGGGTGCTGATGTGCCCACCCAATATTAGGAAACCAGACACCAGTGTAGTGATATTTGTTAAAGAACAAATACATTGGGAAATAGAAATGAAGTCATATTGTATAATTATATTATTTGCACACGTTTGCCACTCATTATAATTAAAACCCCTTAATATAAAAATGACAGTTTTTAATTATTTGGCCTTATTTGTTTAATTGGCTGCTCTTAAAGGTTTGACTTGTGTGAAATGTTGGTATTTTAGGTCATATTTATGCAGATACAGTACATAGGCAGATAGCTGTCTACATACATGTTTAAAACATATATTAGTAAAAGTTAAAATCTAGGATACGGTTAGTTCTTATTAATCTTTACTGGTCCATTGTTCAGCAACCATTTTTACATGATAGATAAGCCTAAGCACTTTTTAGCTCAAGTCGACTCTAATGGCCACTTTGCTATCAAAAGGATGGAACACTTCTCAACAAAACTGTCCTGTCACAACTACATTTCTTGAGAAAAATGAAGCTTTTAAAATAAATGAATGTATTTTAAGGTGGCCAAGGGATTAAATCAATCGGAAACAGAGAGAGGAAGTTGACATGAATGCATTAAAAATAGAACTGGATCAAGGCCAAAGTCAGAGCCCAGGGCCAAGATCAAACCCCACATGCTCTTTTATCTGTGCATCCATCAAGATCTATAAATAGACAGGCAGTAGGCAAAAGTGAAAGATAAAAATCACATAGAGCTGGGAAAGTAGAAAGAAGAAAATGGAATTAAGTGGGACATAAAGCTAAGAAGACCCATGGTATAACACTAGCAACGACAGACAGATGAGTCTATATGCACAGGTTAATGAGCCATAACTGGAATAATTATAAAGGATCGATGTGTCGCTCATAATTAGGGATGGTAATTAGACAAAAATAAAGATTGGTCAAGGTAGTGCTGAAATTTAAACAAATGTGGAACTGTACTGAAAGAATATTTAAAAGTGTAGGAATAAATAAGTCTAAATTGTAAGAGGTTTTAACATATACACTGCTCACAAAAATTTGAGCATATTTAATCATGATATATTTCATTTTGAAATATCCCCTAATTTTTGTGAGCAAAAAAAATACGTGTGTGTTTGTGTGTGTGTATGTATGTGTGTGTGTGTGTGTGTGTGTGTGTGTGTGTGTGTGTGTGTGTGTGTGTGTGTGTGTGT
>JAVSBV010062851.1:0-10524 GCA_033117975.1 Parotocinclus spilosoma
TGAAATGGCTGTTGCAAACACCCAAATATTTAGAACTAAAAATGATTAAGATTAATAGGGGTGCCCAAACTTTTTCACATGACTGTGTGTATATACACACACACACACACACACACACACACACACACACACACACACACACACGTTTCTGTTTGTTTTAATAACTACGTTCGTTAAATCTAAAGTAAGTAAACTTCAGTTCCCATCGTTCTCTACTTCTCGTTCCATCTTATGCCTATTGGTTGCCGTTTTAGTTAAGTTTAAATTATGAGATATAATTAAACATTAAATTATATATTATCCCTACATACGTCCCTGTGAAAGATGACATCTTAAAGATCAGTGTACTTTTCTGCATTAATGCTGCTATCAAGGGCACTGACACAACCCCATAACATGGCTGTCCCTGACCCTGACCCTGACCTGTTGCTGATAACAGTCTCATTGGTCAGGAGCACATGGCATCCATTTCTTTCAACAAAGCAAAAATACTAGGTATATGGATTCATCTGACCACAATTCACGTTTCTACTGTATGATGATCCATCCTAGATGCCTCCAAACCTAGAGAAGTCAATGGCCCTGGACATAGTTAACATAAGGCTTCTTTTTTGCACAGTTGAGTTTTAAGTGGCAATTTTTTAATGATATTATGCATTGTAGAGGGAGAAATACGCAAATCCCTGTTTAAAATCACATCATTCGTTTTTACCTCATTACTAGTGCTAAATTGTCCTAGACATAAAAAACATGAAATATCTCATACAGGCTGCAATTAAATAAAAGTCTAAGTAAACGTAGGAAACTGCAGTTTTTGCTATTTTTATTTTCCAAACCAGCCCACATTTTCTGACTTCATTTCACCTTACCTACAGTAGTCCATCTGTTTCTCTACCTACCTGTTCGTCCCCTTTACTCTGTCCTCTTTCGATCAGGAACTATTTAGGTAGGGGATCATTCTCAGTACTACATACTAGTAGTACTACTTAAATAATAATTTTAAAAAAAGTTTGTGGCAGTGTTGATATTTTGATGAGCCACATTTTTCTATTTCTTTTAAAAGCTAAATTCTTTCACTTGGTTCTTTATCCAATATAGCTATAAAGTATGTGTATAATATATTTTAGTACATAAGGTGAGTTTAGTTGTAGAGCTGACAGTTATATACACAGTTTAGGAATGTATTTCATACAATAATTGACTTTCACAGGACATGTGTCTGGATGCATTCTAATTCTCCACTTTTTACTCTCTTTCTTAGGTTCTCCTTTACAAGAAAATAAACAAGGTGGACTGTCAAGATGGAACAAATAGGGTTTTTTTGGTTTGTTAGTTTTTTTTAATCAAACATGATTTTTTTAATTCAGGAATCTAAACAACTAATACTTGGTTTTACAGTTATAATAACCACTTAACTGCCAATCAGTTTAACTGTCAGTATGCTTGTTGCACTGTTAAATATACTGTAATTTTTAATACAACTACATTTTCTGCCCAAATGTCTTTCTTTGCTTAATAACTAAAGTATGAAATTAATCATATTGATCAGATTGTGCAGGAATCATATTTGTGGTTCATCTAGGGACTGTAGTGGCCTAGTGGTTAAGTTACTGGAATGTACCAGAAGGTCCAGAGTTCAAATCCCACTGCTGCCACAGTTGGGTCCCTGAGCAAGGCCCTTAACCCACAAATGCTTGGATTGTAAGACTGCATATATTGTAAATCACTGTCAATAAGGGCGTCTGATAAGTGACATAAATTTAATCTTACTGATTTGCTCACATCTCTTACCCAGTGCAAAAATATGGAATAAACTTTCCAATTTAGTTAGAGTTTCAGACACTCTCCAAATGTTTAGGTCTAGGCTAAAAACATTCTTATTTTCTCAGGCTTTTAGTTAGATTTAGACCATGACACATGGCTCAGGTCGGTTCTTGCCTCTTGACTGTGTTAACTTCTGGTTCTCTCCCTTTAGCTATGCTGCTATAGTTAGTGCTGCTGGAGCTTTATGCTGAACATGGAATCAGTGATTGATAATAGATTCTGCGCTCTTATTTTATTACTAACTAAAGTTTTATTATTTATTTAAATTATATTATTTAGTTAATTTTACTATTACTTTAATATACTTTGAAGTATTTAATTAACTAACATCTAGGCCACCCAAGGAGTATGGGTCCCTTTTTGAGTCTTGGTCCTCCCAAGGTTTTTTCCTTCTACGTTCAGGGAGTTTCTCCTTTCCACTGCTCAATTTGGGATTGGCCTTTAAAGATAATATATTATTGTATAGCTTCTTTGAGACAATGCTCCATTGTAAAAAGAACTATATAAATAAATTTGAATCCTTTGAGGCTTGGAAGGTAGGCTTCATACCACAATAAAATTTGTAAGACGTACATGTACGATGAAATACATTTTTGGCCAGCTTTGTTGAAGATGGATGTCACTCATTTCTGTGTTATTGTGCCTGCCCTGTTCATAAGAATCACGAGGCAGACTGAGATGATTACATTTGAACTTTACCCAGGAGATTGTCAGAAAATGTAAACCTGTAAACCTTAATGTGTACAGGTGTTTAAAGGAAAATTTGAAGCTGTTCTTCTGACACTCTGCACAAGGTATCTGCTCCTCAAGCATGTCAAGACTGGCCAAGGTTAGAAATTTTGTCCCATCTTTTCTTGCAGGTCATGTGTGTGTTTAACACTGAGCACTGGGTTTCTAGTGCTTACCACCCTGATTCACAGATTGCATTGTATTGGTTCCACATTCAAAAGCATACTTTGGACCTACTGCTTGAGGGTTGTGAAGGCTTGAGCTGAAGGAGTACCACTTGTGTCTGTTTGGATTTCTTTGAGTCCACCGGGTTCGGTCGACTATGTGAGGCTAACATCAATGAGTGTCTAAGAATCAGGTAATCAGATTTAGCAATCATCGGAGCCCTATGGGTTTACATGAATAACATTTATTAATTTAGCACACATCTTTATCCAGATGGAATTATGAATTATGTCTAATTAAAATTGGCCAGTGTTTTGTAAAGCTTGTGAAATTATTGTCACATGCACAGGGCAGGCAGTCAATCAGTTAAAAAGACTGGTAAGTACTTGTAAGTCACTCAGGATAAGGGTGTCTGCTAAATGCTGCAAATGTAAATGTAAAATGTATAATTGCCACTGGCCTCTTGGTAGCTTACCTGATCAATATCCTGGCTTAGTCTACCAGGTTAGAGGGATAGCCCATTTTAGTCAGTGTTGCAGGAGCCATATTCTTCTCAATACTTAGGAAGTTTAAATCTAATGTGTAATCTATATTTAAACTGTTTTGGCAAGGTAAATGCTATTTGAAATGTAATTAGGGCATGGGGATTACTACTTGGGCTCTTAACCACTATTACCAAAATCCCAAGGAAACATTTCTTGGAAATGGTGTTTCATGCCTACAGTTACAGACTTCTGGGGATGAACTGTACCAATGGTCACATAATTCACAGCCATATTTTAATCTAAAACACTGATAAACATTATACCTGCTTACGCTTACTGTATCAGTAAGAACAATAAATAATCTCTGCAAAAATGCTTTAGTACAAAACAAATGATCGATTATGTTGTTTCTATCATTTTAAGAACATTCTTAGGAACAAATATAACATGGAATAACTCAAACTAACTTTTATATCAAACAGCAAAAAAAATCCTAACCCTAACCCATACAACCATGGTAACAATTCAGCTCTGAATCTTTTGTCACGAAAACAGATGGTCCAGACCCTCAGATCATTGTTTGGTCCTGTACTCTGCGATTCATATAGCCTCAAAAAACGTCTTAACCTAAGGAGGAAGAACATTCTGTTAAATGTTTTGCAATTAATATACCCAAACAAAAGCCTTTTAATAAAGCCTATTAATAATTGAAGGAAGGAACATTCCTTAACAAATATAAACAATATAACAAGGGTAGATGGACATACCCATATACTGTACCTCTGTAATGAACTTGGCCTGCATCTCAGAATCATTCTCAAACTCTTGACTCGCATCAAGTATCAACACTGGAATATTATGCAGGTGATCAAAATGAACCCTACAAGAAACAAGACAATGTCTTATTCATATTTGTTCTCTAAGTCATAAAGAAGGGTTACTGTTTGTTCCTATTTAATGTCGTAATTCAACATCAGTGGTCATTTCAGCTAAACACACACACACACACACACACACACACACACACAAAAAAAAAAAGACTACTCGAGTCAATTTAAATTTAGTGTCAATGAACCTAACACACATGTCTTTGGACTGTGGGATTAAAATGGAATACCTGGAGTAAACCCACATGAAAATGGGAAGAACAGCACTGCTACTATATATAACTTTTATGTGACTACCAATAATATTACATCTGAGAGTTTATCTAAATAACAATTAAACTCACTCAGTAGATTTGTTTAAGAGCCATTTGTCATGCTGCCTGTGCAGTGTTTCAAGGTAGTCCAACTGTATTCCATGTTCCTCTTCTCTGCCTCGATGGTACAGCCTTTCCATGCAAGTCTATATGAGGAAACAAATTGAGTAAAATATATATCACACTATTCTAAGTTTAGGAGGTCTTGATTTAAATTCCTTTCTGAAAAAGCTTTGCTGTTACATACAATATCCAAATGTGCTCTTTCACACACTATAAAACCTCTACCACATATACTATGAGAAACAGCATCTACATCTCAAGGGTCATTCAATTCAAAATCATTTATATAGCGCTTTTTACAATGGAGCATTGTCTTAAAGCAGCTTTACAATCTCATTATCTTAAAAGGCCAATCCCAAATTGAGCAAGCTTAGGGCAACAGGGGAAAGGAAAAACTCCATGAAAGTAGAAGAAAGAAACCTTGGTAGGACCAAAACATTTTAGTTTGAAGAGTAGAATAAATTCACAGTTTACATAAAAAGGTAAACATTGTTCTCTGCAGTAACTGAAGAGTAAAACAGTATTGTTTAACAGTATTTTGTTTAACTAGTGCAGTCCAGTTGCTTAAATTGCTTAAATTGAACAGCACCAAAGAGGTCGCAATTCTGTCACTGTTAAATCTCCTTATTTAAAAACAATGCAGATATGTAAGATAAGTCAATGCAGATCATGTCTTTTCACTAATAATAAGAATAGCATTAATAACTGTAAAATAAGTTAGAAAAAATAACACGTTTAGAACACAAGCTACCAATCAACATTAAACAATTCTAAAAACTAAACATGAAATATCAAAGTCAATGTTAAGATTGCTATCATGTGTAGCTAGCCGGCTAGCAAGCTGAAATGAGTCTAAAGATGAAGTTAACTATAAGGTATGCAGTGCCATTAATATAAATCCTACAATCGATCTAAAGTTGCATGTACGTTAAACACCCTGTTTCTGAATAACCATGTACTGTATGTTGTATATGTTATGGCTAATAGACTTTACAGGCTGAAACTTACAGCACGTTTCACACGTTTAAAGCTCACGTTTAAAATCATTAACCGCATATAACGAAGGTCTCCTCCTAAATAAATGTCACCTTAATATTCACAAACATTGAGTGGCATGCTAGTTGGGAAGAATAACTAAAAATAAGCATTTACAAAGCCTTAACCACAAGTCACCACAGTCTTTAACAACCAACATGTAGAATGATCACCAATTTCACACAATACACATAGTGAGATTTCCACCCAAAAAACATGAACAATGACATGTCCTGTGACTTTTGACTCACCCTGTACTTACTAATTAAGTATATGAATTTTATATTAAATACACCTGTAGGTTTACAACTCTGTTAAATTGCAAATTACCACAGGTTAATCTGTACAAAATCTGAACATCTCTTTCACTTTCTAGAGTATTGTCATTGGTTCTACATCAGACAGCACACATTATATAAGACGTTATGAGACAGTTATGTGTTGAGCAGTCACACACAAAAACCTAAACACAGTCTCTGCTAATAAACCCACATTTATGTGACACAACCATTTCCACAAACCACAATTTTATTAACTAGCGGCTCATCTAGAAGCAATAATTGGACATTTTTTGGAATGCGATCTATATTGTATAGTCATATACTATAAAGTATGTTATAAAACAGTTAGTTCCGACCTCACAATCTGATTGGTTGAGAAGTGTTCTAACCGTGCTGATATAAGTGATAACAGCACGGCTTTCTCACACTAAAGCTGTATCACTCCGCGGACGCGTTGCCTAGTAACGGCATATACACACAAACGTTTTTGTATCTGTGCTAATACAACCTGCAAAAATGAATCAAATGGATTATATCGAATGGCATTATAACATTATAAATAAATCTGACTACAAATCTGATTTTCTGATTCTGAAGCTCAAAAAGAGGTCAGTGATATTTGTACCCTGTAGAATTATTCACTAATAGAGTGTGTGTGTGTGTGTGTGTGTGTGTACTTGCATGAATTACAATATCATTACTCACATGTGGAAGTGCCCTGAGGTAAATGATCCCCTCAAGCTGGACCTTACTGCCAAACTGCTCAACAAGAAATGAATGCCAATCCTGGTACACAGTCCACTCAGTAGAATTTATGCTGCCTAGTTCAAACAAACTCTGAGCAAAAATGTACCTAAAAGGGAAAATACAATTTAATATAGAGATCAAACAAAGGAAATGATTCATTTGCATTAGCTGGTGTAAAACCTGATGCTACCCAAACTGTTTCATTAAATTCCACTCACCTGTCGCTATAGATGGAGCGTTCATACACTTGTACAGCAATACCTCCAGCTTGCAGTAACCTGGACGGAGGTGGCTGCAGTTGGGTACGCATGCGGCTCATGCAAGAGTATGTCTGGAAGGTGTAGGACCAGCGTTTGGGGTCTCCATACATCATTTGCAACAGATTGGTGGCTGTTTGCTTGGATGATGATATTGGGTGCTGAAGGACACAAATAACAAATGGAAATCTAATTTTAGGTTTTTAATTTATCACATACAACAAGTTTTAGGCAAAGGTATCCAAACATATTGAAATACAGACATACGATTTGATTCACATATACCGTTGTATTTATAATAATTATAATAATAATTAATAATTAAATATTCATATATTATAATAATTAAATAATAATTATAATTAAAAATTATAATAATTTTGATTTAAAAACATGTTTCCAGGGTGATGATGTTAACATGTTCACAGTGTTGGCCCACAGCTAAAGAAATAAGAGTTTTTGTACACGCCTGGCTTCTGTGTATAGAGATAAATCTGTTAAATGTAATTTGTTTGGTAGATAAAATTTTCTGGTGCTGCCTTTTTAAAAGGTATCTCACAGGATTAAGGCAATCAAGTTGGATTAAACTAGAAAATGGGTTTTTCAAAACGGACAAATCTTTGAATGAATATTTGAATATTTGGATATTTGGATACAGACTATTGTTTTGTTAACTTAATATTTGGAGATCGAATATCACAAGTGTAACAAATTTCTTGATTCAGCATTAACAAATATATAGGTGATTACATTTTTCAAAACCTTTGCAAAAAGAAACACTTTGGCTTTGTGTTTTATTGAAAACATCAGTTCAGTTAAGTGAAGTCAACTTAAATGCACATTTTTATTTTCTAAAAGGAAGTTGCATGCATTAAGTGTTTATCAGAAATAACAATTCCAGATTGTTTTATTTCTTTTTTAAGTAGGAAAAAGACTTAAAAAAAGCATTAGCTCCTCAGCTAGGCGTGTGTGTCTTTGCTCATTCAGTTTCCTTAATTCTTAAGTGTGCGGTCGGAGAACATAAATATTTTAAAATATAAAATATCTTTTGTCCAGGAGATGGCCACCTAGAGGTTTATCCAGATATCCAGTTTGAAGACTGACTGGGGACAGAACAAAAAAAAACTGTGACAAAACCGCCAGAATTAATTTGGTCCTAGATTAATAAATAAATAAAATATTGGTAGAATAGGTTATCCAGACAATCTGAATCAAAATTAAAGGCTTTGGAAAATTCGGCCGCTGTGACGCTAGTGTCTCAGAATGGAACTCTGTGGTAATGAACTTTCTCTCTGTTGGTTCTTACTTAGTGCTTAGCCAATACAAATTAGAAGGCAGGTACAGAACATATTTCTAAACTATAGATTATGAAAGGGCAGAGGACAGGGGGTTGAGCACAATAATAAAAACAAGGTTTATTGTAACATTAAACATTAATATCTTAAAGGGTTTCTGACCCAATCAACTCTCTATTGGTAAAGCTAATTTTGTCAGTGTGATTAATCTAACAACATCTATCAATGTTTCATTGGCATAGTACATTATTAATGCACTTTAAATTGTACTTCAGAGATCTTTATGATAGTAATAATAATAACACACACACACACACACACACACACACATTTGAGAAGTTTAAGAAAATAGTTAAGAAAAACAAAATGCTGTTGCATTTGACGTTAGACAACCCTGAAAATTATTTACCTCACTATCTGATTTGCTTAATAATGAACAGGGTCACAGGGCACACACACTACACAGACACTTAACCTAATGAAGTCTTTGGACAATAGGAGGAAGCCAGAGTACCTGGAGTAAATCCACATGAACGCAGAGAGGACAAGCAGGCACCACACAGAAAGTGCCCACATCATCTTGTGTTAGGCAACAATACTATCTACCTTTAATCAAGTGCAAATGTTTCCAACATGGCGGGGTCATCGGGGGCAGTGCCTCTGAATTGGCAATCTGGGTAGGTGGTGCCTTTTTTGCAGGAAAGGGGACCGAAGGGTGTGTTCCAACTACTGGGTAATCAAACTTCTCAACCTCCCTGGTAAAGTCTATTCAGAGGTACTGGAGAATGAGTGCGGCTGATGCTAGTGACATCCATCCATCAACTATCTTCCGCTTGTCAAGGGTTTGGGTCGTGGGGGCAGCAACCAAGATCCAGATCTCTCTTTCCCCAGCCACCTCCACCAGCTTTACCGGGGGGAATCCGAGGTGTTCCCAAACCAGCCGGGATAAGTGACATAATATAGACAAGACTCATTATAAAAGACAATATTTTTTTGCAAGTGGAGTTGTAAAATGATTGGAAAGTATCATTTTTAACTTCTATGTGATATAGGGATTGATAGCTGGCCTTGTGGTTAGATAAGTGGATACGGAAGATGTGTAATGGCTTGGCTTGGTTTACAGTCCAAATGGTCATCACTAGAAAGCCCACAGTAGCCCAGGCTTAAGCAGTATATAATAGTATATAACTGTAATACCCTTAACAATTGCAGTTTTAACAGACTGTTAGCTGGGGTGAATAGCTTCTAAAGGTGTCAAGACCATGATTCTGAGTAAGTGCACATTAAGAAGCAGTGTTAGTGTCCCAACTTAAATTAGCTCAAGGGCCAGCATGATAACATAATAACACGCTTCTTTAGTGAAGACAGAGCCTTTATCTGGGATCTGCATGTCATGATGGTGGTCTCCCATTGCTACTTCTGCTACACACCTGCCTGCCTTGGATCGGTGTATATGGATATGTCAACAGGAAAATTGCTTCTACCATCAAGGAAATGTGGTTAATAGGAGTCTGATAAAATTATCAGTTCATAGGTAACCCAAGTAGAGATGGGACATTTACAGTGGAGGAAATAATTATTTGATCTCTTTCTGATTTTGGAATTTTGCCCACTTACAAAGACAGTCTATAATTTTAAGGGTTAGGTTTATTTTAACAGTAAGAGATAAGTATTTGATCCCCTAGCAAACATTAAGAGTTCTGGTTTCTAAAGACCAGTTAGTTGCTCCTAATCAACTTGTTACCTGCATTAAAGACAGCGGTCTTTGTCACTTGTATAAAAGACACCTGTCTACAGACTCATGGGCAAGACCAACGAGCTTTCCAAGGCTGACATGGACAAGATCATAGACCTGCACAAAGCTGGAATGGGCTACAAAACCATAAGTAAGACACTGGGTGAGAAGGAGACAGTTGGTGCCATTGTAAGAAAATTTAAGAAATACAAAATTACTGTCAATCGACCTTGATCTCGGGCTCCATGCAAAATCTCATGGATGCAAAACACTGAACAACAATGGTGTGCATGGCAGGGTTGAAAGAAGAAAGTCACCGCTCTCCAAAAAGAACATTGCTGCTCGTCTGCAGTTTGCTAAAGATCATATGGCGTAGCCAGAAGACTATTGTCAGAATGTTTTATGGACAGATGAGTCCAAAATAGAACTTTTTGGGTTAAATTAAAAGCGTTATGTCCTGCATAATGTCTTAGGTCATATTTATGCAGAAATTCTAAATGGTTCCCAAACTTTTGAGCACCACTGTATGTGCCAAACTCCTTTAAATGTGCCATAATAAAACCACTAATTATAAAAGACAATCTTGGCCCTTGTGTTCTGTCTAATTATAGACCAATCTCAAATCTACTGTTTCTCTCCAAAATATTAGAAAAAGCTGTTTATCAGCAGCTCTGTAGTTACCTCCAAAGTAACAATATTTATGAAAC
>JAVSBV010062862.1:0-10524 GCA_033117975.1 Parotocinclus spilosoma
ATTTACCACAGGTGGACTCCATTTAAGCTGTAGAAACATCTCAAGGATGATCAGTGGAAACAGGATGCACCTGAGCTTCATGGCGAAGGCTGTAAATACCTATGTACCTATGTGACTTCTTAGTTTTTTTTAATTTTCTTAATTAAAAAAAAAAAAATTTAATTCTTAATTTTCTTCATTTTTAATACATTTTCAGAACTCTTAAAAAAAACTTTTTTCACATGGTCATAATGGGGTATATTTGTGTAGAATTTTGAGGAAAGAGATTCATTTAATACAATTTGAAATAATGCTGTAACGTAACAAAATGTGGAAAAAGTGAAGCGCTGTGAATACTTTCCGGATGCACTGTACATGTTAGAGGTTTGGTAGACTGGGAGTGCCTGTAAAAGGATATATTAAGGAGTCATTATTTATTCTTCCCCTGGCCCAAGCAGCTATATCAAAAATATGCTAGTCTTACATAGCAAAATGCTGCCTTTGTGCATGGCAATAGTGGGATTTTAAAAAGCCAACACATATCCAAATGTACTGTGGTATTTGAATCTTGAACAGTTGAGAGTAAGTACTGGGATTGGTGTTTTGGGGAACAATTCAGTATGATAACTGGAATTGGTGCTGGGGAACAGTTTAGAGTGAGGATTGGGGTTGGTGCTGGGGGAACAGTTCAGAGTAAGGACTGAGATTGGTGCTGGGGGAACAGTTCAGGATGAGAACTGGGATTGGGGCTGGGGAACAGTTTAGAGTATGGACTGGGATTGGTGCTAGAAGAACAGTTTAGAGTAAGGACTGGGATTGATGCTGGGGGAACAGTTTACAGTAAAGACTGCAATTGATGCTGGGGAAACAGTTTAGAGTGAGGACTGGGATTGGTGCTAGAAGAACAGTTTAGAGTAAGGACTGTGATTGATGCTGGGGAAACAGTTTAGAGTAAGGACTGGGATTGGTTCTAGAAGAACAGTTTAGAGTAAGGACTGGGATTGGTGCTGGGGGAACAGTTCAGGATGAGAACTGGGATTGGTGCTGGAGAACAGTTTAGAGTGAGAACTGGGATTGATGCTGGGGGAACAGTTTAGAGTGAGGCTTCATCACATGAATCATCACTGCTTTCATAATGTTTCTCTTTGGATTTATTGAACTTAATTCTTCTTTTACCTTTTGGGTAGCACTGTTTCTGTGCTCAGTTTTGTTATCTTGCTTTCTGCCCTACATTTAATTGAGATTCAGTTCATAGACAGATATTCTAATAATCTATTTTAGAGTTTGCTGATGTAATTCAGAATCCATTGCTTCATCAATCATAGCAAGGCCCAGATGCAGTAGAACTACCCCAAGCCATGATACTACCACCACCATGTTTCACAGACTGGATAAGAGGTTCCTATGCTGAAATGCCATGCCTTTCTTTTTCCCATCTATTCAGGTGTCATCCATTGTCCAGCCATGTAACGGGCAACTTTCTTTTTCAGAGCAGTAGCTTTCTTCTTGCACACCCCTTCCATGCACACCATTGTTTTTGGGTAGTTCTCGTTGTGGGTACTTAAATATTAACATTGCCCAGTGTTATAGAGGCCTTTATTTGGTTAGATGTTACCCTGGTATTCTATGTGACCATGCTCCTGGCAAGGGTAACATTGATCATAAATGTTCTCAGTTTGTACACAGTCTGTCTGTCTGTGGAATGGTGGTGTCCAAACTGGCCCTTAGTCTGTGATTGTGTGTGTGTGTGTGTGTGTGTGTGTGTGTGTGTGTGTGTGTGTGTGTGTGTGTGTGTGTGTGTGTGTGTGTGTGTCCTAGGATGGATTGGTGCCTCATTTAGGATTGATCCTTCCCTTGAGCCCAGAGTTGCCAGGTGGGCATGGGTTGCCAGACAATCTGGTCAGTACATATATAATGAAATGTTAGAAGTGAGCTGTTGTTACTTCTAGATGTTCCTACTTCATAACGTGCAGTTCACCTGAGAAAGATATGAACTGTTTTTTTGTAAAGTTGCCATGCTATGAGCACTAAGCTTTTGTGCTTGATTCTTTTCACCTGAGAGTATTGGGTGTCTGAAATTGCTGAACCAGCCAAGACAACCGAGTCCATATTTTTGCCCAAGTAGTGTACCTCTGATGACAAAAAGCATGTTGGTATGTGTTTGTGTGTGTGTGTGTGTGTGTGTGTGTGTGTGTGTGTGTGTGGTTGGGGGGATGCTTGTAAAGAAGCTTAATGAAACAGACAAGGCTTTGATTAATAGGTTATTTCTAAGTGTTCTTTCTCCCCTTGTCTCTTGGTGTTCCCCAGTGAAATATGCATCGCCGTGTCCAATAGCCAATCAATGATGCTCCCTGCTGACCCAGTACAACTAACACTCTATCACTGTCATTTGGTCCTGCTGTGTTGGTAAGAGCATGTGGGGGATCATATTTGTCTGTTCTGTAAAATCATTGTATCACTCATTTATCTAGCTGATTTCACAGTGAATAATGTGTGTGCGTGTTTAATAAATGTCTATGTAGCTTGTAGATTACCATGTTGTTAAAGTGCGGTTACGCTAAACCTTTGTAGTTTGGCCACAATATTGCATTTGTTAGTATATTAGTACCCAGGTTTTACCTGTCCTGGAATTGAAATGAAACTTCCCGTCATTAATGCAAATCCTACCACTACTAAAATATTTTTTACACTGTGAATGGATTTTATTTGATTTTTTTTAATGTTGTGTACACATTTCTTTTTTTCTAGTATTTAATCTTAAAAGACTGAGAATTAATAATATATGGTCATTACACCATTGCTAAAACAACAAATCTAAAGGTGGCCTAAGACTTTTAGGCTGTGCTTACAATGAGTATTTCTTCCATTTCTTCTATTTTTACTTTAAGTGAGCAAAGCACAATGATGCACATTTGCATGTAAAAGTTCAGAAAATTTGAACTCAGTTTCTCTCACAAAATGTATTTTTCCAGGAATTTTTAGTCGCTCATAGCAGCGGAACCGCTTGTGATTTTGTGCCATCCCGCAAGTGCCTTGTTAGTGAAAAAGTTCTGGAACGCATAAACACAATGGTGCTGATGTACAACACATAATACAGTAACATATAGAACGTTAGAAGGTTACACACAGATAAGTTCCATTTTTTTCTAAATTAGTTCATTAATAATGAATTTTCATTTGATTTTATAAGTAAAAACACAGAAGCGCAAGAGTTCGAGATATGAGGTACTGGTGTAGCATTTATTATTTTGCACATTTATTGTGATCCTTAAAAGTTCCAGTAAAAATGACTAGTCGTTTTATTCCGTCCATTACTGACTGTTTATATCATGCCATCGGATTTATGCCAGGAGCGTTGTGGGAGGTCTCTCTTCCCTGAATACTAGCAGGTGATTCCGATTTTCGCTTAATGGTGAGCTGCATCTTTAATGTGCAGATTATCTCTTAGTGAGGCTTGTCTGTTTCTTAGAGAACATTGTCATTGTACAGTCGTAGCCCACTCTCTGCGTGCAGCTGTTTCCCATTACATGGCTGGAGTGTTTTGCATACGCAAGTCAATGACAATTTGGAGATGCCAATTAATCTAGCACGCATGTCTTTGGACTGTGGGAGGAAACTGGAGTACCCGGAGTAAACCAAACTGGGATTGAACCTGTGACCTTCTTGTTGTGAGACAGCGGTGCTACCCACCGAGCCACCGAGCTGCCCCCACCATATATTACAGTTATATGAATTATATTACACCATATATTGTTGTTGGTTCCAGTCAGTTTATGGAAGCTCTGCTTCTTGTCAAACTAAACTTCTGCCTCGAAGTATGATTTCCATCTGCTTTGTTGTATCTCATTGCTGTTTGAGTGACTGCATGTTTATATGAAATAAAACCGTAGATATTTTTAAATACACCTCTTGATTAGTTCGACAGCAATTAGATGCTTTCATGGTCTATCAAACAGAATGATACAATTTGCTTTGCTGTGGTAAGTTAGCTTTAAACAGTGGATTAGAATTAAATAAAACAGTGGCGCTCCGGTGCACCAATAAAAATAACAATAGACCATCCCACTAATGTCTCTAAAGACGCCACCCACACGTTTGGCCACTTCATTAGCTACACCCAAAATGAAATGAAAGTCATGTTAAGTCTGATGTAATTCCCATAAGCAGGTAAGACAGTGGTTTATTGATAAAACTCCTGCTGTGCAGTGCTTGTTCACTCAGTACCTGTAATATGCCAAATTCAAGGCAGCAGCACAGTTTGCGTTTAGGCCATTTGGTTGTTTGCATCTGAACCTTCCCCCCATCCCCCCTCCCCCTTCCGCCAAATTAAGACTACTTCCTAGACTTTAAGCATGCAACCTGATACCCTGTAGCTGCACAGCATTGTGGATGCAATGTAAATATAATCTGCGTGTCTCAAATCAATTTATCTTTGGTACCCCCTGCAGTGACGGCCCCTTACCTAGTTGCTCCCTACTGGACAGCTCAAACACACACACACAGATCAGAGTGTGTGTACTAATTTTGCTGGCCAAAATATTTCTTTTTGGGATGATTAAACTTGTTATAGCACCTGTTTATCGCAGAAATTGTATATAATGTACACATAATCTCAGCATTAAGACATCAGACTGAGCCCTCCGGCACTAACTGTGCTCTCCAGGGATTTGAGCCCAAAATGCACCTATAAAGATACACTCTCTCTGACTCTCTCCCTCTCTCTCTCCCTCTCTCTCTCTCTCTCTCTGTCTCTTTCTTCTAGCCACCTGGAATCCTTCCAGACAGATGATCTCACTCTGTTCATAAATTCAAGGTACTTGAAAATTTCCACATGATAGAACGGCAAAAGAATGCAAGCAACTGAGGTCAAATAAAAATCACAAAAAGTCTCAACCCAGCATGAGCTAAAATGCACAGAATCCAACCACGTATGGGAAAAGTTAGAATTGAGAACAGATGAACAATGAAAAGTATGGTTCATTGTTTAAGGCCATAGTTCCAAACCTGAGGTCCCAAACATCACTGGTGGTGTGAAAGCTTTGTCTGCCCTGGGGCGCTTGTCGAAATAGAATTAGCACATGTTTAATAACATTTAAATAGCACATTTACTTGAAATATGATCTATATATAAAATTCATTAAAATTAAAAGGAAAAACAGGGAAAAGCTTTAAAAGGAACCCAAGAGAAAATAGAAAAAAGCCATACATTTTGTCAGGATTAGATTGCTTCCTGGCCTACTCGCCTGGCTGCCTTGTCCCTGGGGGCCTCCCCTCCCACACTGCGGGTACTTTCTTCCTCGTCTATTTAAACCCTGGTCTGTCTTTACTTAGATGCCGGTTCTCATCTGTTCTTGGCATTCCTGATTCGTCTCTTTCTCTCTCTCTCTTACCGAGTTAGCCTGGTCTCTTCCCTCTTGTGTTTAGTTTCCTCAGTAGCACTGTATATAGATATACACTACATTGCCAAAAGTATTTGCTCACCTGCCTTGACTCACATATGAGCTTAAGTGACATCCAATTCTAATCCATAGCGTTCAATATGACGTTGGTCCACCCTAGTCCACAGCTAGAACAACTTCAACTCTCCTGGGAAGGCTGTCCACAAGGTTCAGCAGTGTGTTTATGGGGATTTTTGACCATTGTTCCAGATGGAAGAATGTTTACGTGGACTACCACGTTGTGGCTGAGGTGCTGTCGTTCCCAAGCACTTTCATTTTCTTATAATACAGCTGACAGTTGACTGTGGAATATTTAGGAGCGAGGAAATTTCACGACTGGATTTGTTGCACAGGTGGAATCCTATCCCAGTTCCACGCTGGAATGTACTGAGCTCCTGAGAGAGCGACCCATTCTTTCATAAATGTTTGTTAAAAACAGTCTGCATGCATAGGTGCTTAACTTTAAACACCTGTGGCCATGGAAGTGATTGGAACACCTGATTCAGATCATTTGGATTGGTGAGCAAATCATTTTGGCAATATAGTGTATTTATATCTGACTCTACACTCTATATATTGAACACGCTTGTGTTTGCGTCCACCTTGAGTCTTCTTTCCTTCATTCAGCCCTCTCACACTGCGATATTCTGGCGTTTTTACCAATAAAGATTTGCAATGAATCACTTTATTATTTCAGTCTTTGTGTGCAGGGGCGGGGGGTGCAGCTGTTCTTTAATACTCATGGGGGGCTCCAAGGAAAAAAAATTGGAAACCACTGGCGTAAGGCACTCAAGTAGTGAGTAATTCAGTGACTGAAACCCTTTTAGTGACCCCAGTGATTCTCTGAAAACAAAAATAGAGAGAACATAAAGCTTATAAGCTTAATAAATTGTTTAAATTTAAAGTTCTTTTTTTGCAAATTAATGTATTAATTATTATAGTCCTCCAACACCCTACAGGAACGACCTCAACCAAAATAAAGTACATTAATATGTTAAACAACAAGGAATATGAATGTTTGTTTCCTGTCATTCATGGCAAACTTGTAGCTAAACTACCTGTGTGAGATGACAAGCAAAAAAAAAATGGTAGTTTTTCAGGAGAACCTTTTCAATGTTTGCGCTCCAAAACATTTCTAAAGAGCCCGGACTCTGTCGATCCATTGTCAGACAGACGGTTCAAAAGGGGTTATGTGAAAGTGCAGTGTGAAATGTACATGGCATGCAGCAACTTTAAAAGAATAACAGTGCTGTACTTATTACCTCAGTAGCTTAGAAACCTGTATTTGTTCTTCTGTGTGAAACTATTGTGTTGTGTTTGATGACTAAAATTGAACAGCAGTGGTGTATGTAATCAGTATGTGTTTGGCAGGGGGTCTGAGGATCAGGGTTTGTTTACCAGAGCGCTAATTCCTTGTTAGCCGCAGTGCGAGTCAGCAAGACTCCTTTGATTCTGGAAACCCTTTAGCATTCCCTCTCTCTCGCTCTCTCTCTCTCTCTTTCTCCCTCTCTCACCCCCCCCCCCCTTGCTTGCTTTTTCCCTATATTATTGTTTCATTTTTATGTCTCTTATTACTTTTTTTGTTCCACTAGACAGTATGGTTGAACAACGTACAGTTTCTCACAAGCTGCTCTAACAATCCACACCTTATCAAGGATATACAAGCATTCATCGTTTCATTCGCTGGTCTCTGAAAGATTGTGCTCCATGCATCAAGTATCCAATATGTAACCACCCGAACCAACTCGAAATTAGGAATGTAATTATTCCTTACCGGGTTTTAAAGCTTTCAGTATTTAGAATATACATGTAAAACTATTACACTGTCACTTGTCCACTTTATAGAGTTGCTCACAACATATAGTGTGTTTTCTGAACTGGAGAACAGGTACGTGCCCTGTAATGTGTACATTTAAATTTGAGATTTTCCAAAATGTAACGTAGTCACATAATCATTTTGAGCTACTAATAATAAAAACAAATATAAAGTATGAAAGACAATAGAAAATGCGGTAATGTAGTGTCACGGCTACAGTGAGACTGAGTGACACTGTGGTGTTTTAAAAACTCCAGCAGCACTACTGTGCCTGATCCACTCTCGTTTGTTCATCACACATCTCCACCACATGCTCAGATTGATCCATCACTCAAATGGTACCTGGTCCTGTGGGGGGAGTCCTGATTATTAGAGTTATTATTATATTATTTTATTAAATAAACAATAAGAGTAAGAAAGTGATTGGTGATGTGAGTGTTCTTTTATATCAATAAACATAAGTGAGGGAAATTATGTCTCTCGTTTATTGATTTCTCGTAATTAGTTTACTCTGCCATCTTCAGTTTGTCCAGAGCTGATAGTTTTAAGCATTGTGGGTCATCTGTGTTATAGTATGTCGAATTGCACACTAGATTTACATTGCATTATTGGCTAAAAATATAGTGTACTCTCCATGGAATACAGTTGTCCACTGAGAATTTGAGCCAATATAACAAAATGTCCTACATTACATATACAGTATATGTTCAACAGTATGCTATACTGGGAATAGACAGGACCCAACAGTGGGATTCAAACACATCAGATACTGTACATGAAATTAAACACAAAGTTTATGTGAAAATGCCGTTAGATTATAATAATCGAATTGTGAAAATAGGCAGTGAATTTGGAATTTGTAACCTTAAAGTAAAAATACCATAAGTAAAAAAGCCCATAAGTAAAAATACATCTTGGATATTCCAGCCTTTAAAACCAACCAGAAAATAGCTATTCGCCATTACAAAAATGATAGAAAAATGATGTGCAAACTGTTCTTAAGTCGTTGGCAAAAAAAAGACCAGAGTGGTTGTTGTGCCACAAGTATCTGGTTGACATTGGATTAAATCTGAGAAAAGTATTCAGTTAGTTTTAGATTGTCGCTGCATAGGTGTTGAACTTCCAAGACCATGATCATTCAGTTGCTGTGTGTGAGGTTGTGCATGTTTAAGTATCATAATGAGGACAAACGGTTAGTTTAGAGTTAATAAGCAACGGTAATCTAAGTCTAAGAAAAGTCCTGAAAATGTATTTTTACCATGTGTGTGTGTGTTTCCATTCTAGACAAATTAGTGGTGACTGTTAGGGCTCACCCCGTGAGCCCGTTTTCGTTCTTCCTTTTGTCACGCGCCTGTGTTCATTTTCGTTAATTATCTTTTTTAATATTTAAGCCCATCGTAGCATGTCGCATATGTTTCCGTTTTTTGTTTCCCAGTTGTGCGCGCTTTCGTTTTAGTTTTGTTTTGGCTTTCCTTTTAAAAATCCGCTCGGGTTCCTCGCATCTGATATATCGCCGCTTTGTGGACCCCCAGCATCTAGGCCGTTTTGTGGACCCTGGGCACCAAGGCCATTTTTTGGACCCTCGACGCTCAGGTCGTTCTGCGGACCCTCGACACCCACCCTCGTCTCTGGACTCTCGGCTCTCTAGCCACCACTCTGGACTCGGATGGGATAAATGTGCTTTCGTTACTTTACGTTGTGGTCTGTCTGTGGGTTTTCCATTATGGGCTCCGATTCTAAAACTCAGTAGGGATCCTGGGGATTTGGCCAGACCAGGAATGGTCTTGCGAGATCTCCGGGACTTCCTATCGTAACAGTGACAGTATCAGGAAGTGTCCTGTCAAATGGGCTATGTGTGTAATATGAAATAATGGTGGTTGTTTAAGGATTTTTATTTAATCGGCTGCTTTCCTCTGGAGTTTCAACCCATTACTCACTAAATTAACTAACTATAACTAACTTTTTAACAATATCAGCTATAAAATAAACTGTCTTATACGATTTCATCAAAGTATTGGATAATGAATAAAGTGTGTGTGTGTGTATTTATCTGCTTTAGTCATAAGATAAAGGAATGCCAGTTATGTGCTATCGGTAACTGAGGTTAGGGTAGAGTTAATAAACTACAGTAATCATATAGTACATTTACATGTACAGTATTTAGCAGACACCCTTATCCAGAGAGACTTACAACTGATACAGTCTTACAATCCAAGCAATTGTGGGTTAAGGGCCTTTGCTTAAGAACCCAACTGTGGCAACTATGGCATCGGTAGAATTTCCCTGAATCCCTGAATTTATAAATTATTAAATTATTATAAATTATGTCTAGTATTAAGTATGTTCATGGAAAGCCCTGAAAACATACAGTACATACAGTATGCTTACCAAGACTGTGTGTGTGTGTGTGTGTGTGTGTGTGTGTGTGTGTGCGTGATGCATATGCATGGGTATCCTTTTAAGAGACATTTGTGGTGACACTGTCAGGATGTGTCCTGTCTTAAAAGTAAGTCAGGTGGGCTACTCATGCTATAAAGACACGTTCTTGTGATAATTTAAAATACTTTATATCTTTTTAGTTGGATATTTATTCTATTTTTCTGAGCTTTTCTGTATTGGATAAGTCAATATGGTTTCATTTTGTGTTTCTGTATTTCTTTTCATGTTGTGTTAGTGGTTCACCTAACAAACAAAATATTCCCCACTACTTTGTAATCTCACACTCATGCAAGGGTGTGTGTGTGTGTGTGTTTAATCTGCTTGAATTGAAGGATTATGGGTGAGATTAGGCAACGCTGGGTTGCGCTGACCCTGATATTACAGTGTGTACTTGTGATCAGGATTTCTTGACACATTTTCTTATTATTGTTCTCTCTCCTCCCTCTATATGAATATATGAATCTGCATGTGTGTGTGGTTGTGTGTCTGGATTTATGTGTTTGTTTTGGGCTTTGGTCCATTGATGATTCGGACACCTTATGACGTTGGTTAGATCTATTTCCTGATTATTCACTGAGCTAGTGACATCATGTACAAAATCTGTTCTCACACACACACACATACATACAGTGACTCCATGTTTCAGACCTTGTGTCCTACGTCATTAGTGCATGTGTGTGTGACTGGCTGAGTTGAATTTCCTTCACGTCGATTCATGTGGTAGACATAAAGCATTCCAGGTTAACCAAAAGTCACAGGACACAGAATGACAGAATTATTCTAATTCCTTTATTTGTTTTAAATATATTCTTTGAATCATTTTTGCATATTTTATTCATTTTTATTCTTTGA
>JAVSBV010062873.1:0-10524 GCA_033117975.1 Parotocinclus spilosoma
CGTCCTTACTTCGCGGATTTTCGTTTATCGCGGGTAGTAATAAACGAGGGAACACTATATATATATATATATATATATATATATATATATATAAAGCACCAGTCAATCACAGGGCTTGGTAAAGGGGTCCCTCAAGCTTGCCCAATACCAAACCAGGCTGGAAGGCACCTCCAGGACTCTTCACTAGCCCTCTGAGTAACCTGAGCGTCTACTGTGAAATAAACAAAACAGACACAAGCTTATTGGTATTTTGTTCTTAGACACTGTAGTGATATTTGCAGTGTGAGATTAAGCTAAACCACAAAAAACATGATATGAGTGCATATGTTTAGACTTTTTCAGATTTTTCTTGGGACGACATAAAATAAAACTCGATTCAAATCTTAATCGGATATTATTCAAAAGTCACGTTTAAAAAGTCACGAAAGTCAGGAAAACTGTTTTTCTTTGTGGTGGTTAATATCCTGCAAGCTCTAGTATTGCATTTTTAAAAATCCACTTTGAATTTTAGTCCTTAAAGCTGTTCCATTCTCCCATGCTGTTTATCATACACTAAGCAGGCGACTCACAGTGGAAAAGCTTTGGAGCTGTAGGTAGGTCATGCCAAGTCCTTAGGTTTTCCTTAGATGGTAGGAGCTTCAAGGCTGGAGGCCTTTAGTACCAGACTGTCTGGTCATCTGGCCATGAACGAAACCTTGTCACTAGGAGACAGAGAATGTGTTTTGTCTCAATTAAGGTCTGTTGCAAAAGCATATTGTGCCTTTTGGAAAAAGCTGTAAACGGTTAGTGTAAATTATTCCAAAAGTGATGAACTAATGAGCTAAACTGATTTGATTAAAGATCTGTCTGGGAGGCTGAGAACTTAAAAGACAGAACGTTGATAAAATGTTGAAACGTCAATGTTGCCTTAACTAAAGTACTTAAGTTTTGATTTACTAAATAGGCAAGGCATACCAAGGACATTGTCTAGTCATGGCATAATTGATTATAGTCATATTAGACAGCACAGAAGTAAGCTTGATCAAAAGCATATAACACAGGATTTCCTCAGTAATGCATCTATGGAGATGAAGATACGGCTTCAAATTATTCTTGTTACTCTGCTTGATCTTGGGATTAACATAGAAAATATGGGTTGCAGAGATCAAAAGCCTAAAATAAGATAAAAAAAAATCAAATGTAAACATTTAAACATGTCCTCATTGGCATGCTGATTTTTAAAGAGTCAGAAGTGAGGACACAAATCAGATGTTATGAAAAACAGATGCACTGAACACATTTTAGTTAACATAACAAGCAATTTATTCCTCGTAACATCTGGAATTTTTATTCAATAATGAGTAAAATCCGTCCAAACATAACATTATAACCACTGAAAATATAAAGAATTTCACAATATTCATTTATTGTTACAGGAACTTATTTTACAAATGCATTACTGCTTTTCATCTTGTGATGCACAAATAAGACACTTTTATAATCATAATCATATCACTTCAGCACATGACTTTCATCATTATCAAAGAAGCAGAGAAGCTTTTTGGCCTGAAAGGCTGAAACCTTAGGCAACTGTCACATCATACCATGTCAGTTTTGTGTTTGAAACTTGTGAATCCTTATATCTTCTAAATTTCTATTTAAATAGAGCTTATATCATCACCACATTTCAAACAAGTCCAAAAAGTCGATAAAAACAACCCAGTTAAACACATGGGACAAGGACATTATACTTTGTCATTGATTTATTAAGGTGAATGCTCCTATATTACATATCTAGGAGTCCCAAAAGTATGTGAACCTCTAGGATTAGCATTTTAATGTAAAGGTGAAATTACAGAGTTTTCTGTGGACTTTAAAGGGACTGTTGTTGTTTGTGGAAGTGTATCATACAATTAACTGACAAGCTTTGAAATAGTCGTTGTTGAGCAACAGGCTGGAAAAGGTTACAAAACCTTCTCTAAATTAAAAAAAAGCTCCTCTCGACGAATTCACACTCTGGAGTGTGGATTCTGGAGCTTTTCTAATGTTTTGGGGTGGTTTTGTGATTCTTGAACATTTCAAGATGACTGTGGATCAGTTAATTAAATCCAAATTAACTTTTAATTAATGGTCATTCTTAACTGCATTGGATTTTCATTTTCTTTTGAATTAGTGGTGATTCTAGAAGACTTAAATGTTCTACAAGTTTTAACTTGCTTTATTACCGTAGCAATTCTACAAACTTCTAGTCAGCCTTAGTAGGATTCTGGAACAACCATATCAGAAACAGTTCTGGAGGTCTCTTGTACCAGATTGTCGGATCATCTGTCTGACAATGAACGGAACCTTGCCACTAGGAGACAGAGAATGTGTTTTGTCTCAATTAAGGTCTCGTACCTTTTGGAGAAATCTGTACACGGTTAGTGTAAACGATCCTAAAAGTGGTGAACTAATGAACTGAACAGATTTAAATACATTTTTGTCAGGAGGGCTGCACACTTAAAAGTCAGAACATTGGTAAAATGTGGAAATGCCAATGTTGCCTTAAGTTTTGATTTACTGAACAGGCAAGGCATACCAAGGCCATATCAGAAACAGTTCTAACCTTTATAAATGGAGATGACAGGAGTTCCCAAGTCAATGCTGATTAATACAATTAGAATCAAAACACCTATGTTTCTTTCTGTCTGTCTTCTTGCTACTTGTCTCACTCTCATTCACTTACATTTATATGATTGTATTCAGGAATGCATGGGGTATAGAAATAAGCTGTTGCTTCAGTTTATTAACTAATTATATTGAAAGAAAACCTTAAACTCACAAGCCAAGCTCCTGTTTTGCAAAAGAAAGAATTTTAAATATTGAACCTAACTTTTTAAAGTTCTTGAGGCACATTCAGTGTAGCAATTTAGTTTGATCTACTTCTGCAAAGGTTAAAAGTGCTACAATGAACATTATGCAAATGAAGGGACAGCGGTCTTTATTATCACAGATGTGGCTGTGCTAAAGTAAAAAGGAAATGAGTGTGCACAGCACATTGTTCACACACATGGTCCTGTGTGTGAGGCAGGGAAGAGGTTCAGGGTTTTTATTTAAGTCATCAGTCCAACGAAGCTTCTGTACTGAATTTCATCTGAGACAGATTTCAGCTGGAGACAATTTGACCTTTAAAAAACTTAGGAGCCATTCACTGCATAATGCTATCCAGGTGTCTCTTGTACTGTAATCATTCATTCCCAAACAAACCGTGAGCTATTCATGAATTTTTTAATCAAAGCACAATGATCTGCAGGTATTTGCAATGCATGTTTCCCAGTGGAAAACTATCTAATGGATAATCTTGTGTTTGTACAACTTACGGAATACCCCAAATATTGAACAGTGTTAAGCCAAACACAGAAAAACAAGCTGTTGGTTGTAGCCATATATGGTGGAGGTAGAAGTCAGTTCTGACACTTACACAATTTTACAACACCAAAAGAAAGAACGTCAGGACAGTATGGAAAACGCATACCTTACATTAACTTACACTTTTTTTTCAGACAGTATGTTTAGTCTGGACAACTTCATTTCATTTGTTAAGTTTCATCCTTTTCTGGCTGCAGCACATTCCTAAAAAAGAACGATATTTCTCCCTCAGTGCAAAATATCATTTAACAATCCAGTGAATCTGGAGGAATTTCAGTCCTTAGATGGCACTGCATCAAAAACTGTCTTTCATCAAAAGCTGATATAACCATAGTGGCAAGGGATTACTTTGGTAAGCTAATCAAACGTACTGGCATGAAGAATCGGACAAAATAACCTGAAATGTTAAATTTTTAGGTATCTTCTGTGTCAAAACAAACAAGTGTAGTGAAAAGAAATGGCAACTTTAAAAAGTGGTAAATGCTTTACCATCCCAACTTAAATTTGTGTTGCAAATGTTGCAGGCCTGAAAGTACCTGGCAAAGTTTAACTTGCAAAATATGAAATACATTGGTTTTATGCTGTCTGCAATAAAATAAATGTCAAAGTATGCAAGAAACACTACATTTTTTGTCAATGCATTTTTCATACTGTCCCAACATTTTCTGAATTGTGGTTGTAAGTAAATACATCCTAAGTATAACATGTGTATGATATGTAACTATGGTCATGAACTATGGTACTGCTGGCTTATTTGAGATCAAAGCTTCATACACGGGTGTTAAAGGATTTAGCGGAATATAGATCATACTGTTTCTGAAGGATGCAGTACTTATATAGCGTAACAATGCACTTTAATGTCAGTGAGCTTCTCAGATCTGCATTTTTTACCATGTTTGGTTAAGTATGTACACACGCACGTGCAACAGACCTAACCCCACCTCACCTATTTTTCCCCACACTGTTATTAAATACTTGTACTTTTTAAAACCTATTACTACTGAGTCCTATAGAAAATCTATTAGATTCTGGAGACAGGGGCGATTTTGCCCAAGTTGACAGAATGATGGATGTTAAAGACTCTTAGCTTTTTAAGTGCTGCTTAGGAGTCCTTAGGTGATTTGTGGTTGACTCTTTAATTGTCAGCACTAATGCAAATGATTCCATGTTATCAAAAGGGTGGAGTGTGAATGAGGTGCCATTGGGTCATAAATCTAACATAAAATTGTCTTGTCTTGACTTCATAAATTCAGTCCCTGTCTAAACAGAAGTGCGTGCAGCTGATGGTGCGAGGATGAAAGATGAAAGAAGTCTACAGAAGCTACTGTATATAACAGTTGCGCATGTTATAGACCTGGGGCTCTTAACCTTTTTTGGAGTGGGGTTGTATATTGTTAACCCACCTCTGCCTGAACCCAGGTAAAATTACCTGATGGGACACATCTATTCAGCAATATCAAGACATATCTAGACACAATGCAGTGTCTTCACAGCAGACCACCATATAGCAGTCAGCATTTGCAGGTTCACATATTCCCCAGGTTGCCTTGCATGGTTTGAGTTGTTTGAGGATGTGAATGTTATTTATTATATTCATTCATTTATTTATTAATTATCTTCCGCTTAATTCACACGGGGTCACGGGCCAGCCGGTGCCCACCCAGCAACTCTGGACGCAAGGGCAGGAACAACCCTAGACTGGGTTAGGCACACACACACAGTCATGCACACAGTCACACACTAAGGGGTACTTCGGAGAGACCAAATAACCTAACGCATGTCTTTGGACTGTGGGAGAAAACCGGAGTAAACCCACACAGACACGGGGAGGGGATTGAACCCTGGGATTGAACCCAGGACCTTCTTGCTGTGAGGCAGTGGTGCTACCCACCAAGCCTCCGTGCTACCTTGTTATTTATTATATTTAGAATATAATGGAAACCAGTGAAACAGTGGCAGTATAAGAACAGATGTTGCCTTTTTTCCCCTTTACAGATTGTTACATTTTTCAGCAGGGAAGAATTCAAATAGATTTTATAAACATAGCCAGGAACTGTTTTTAGGGATTGCTAATATACATTAAAATGCCTAGATTTGCATTTTTAACATAAAACTCAGTAGTCTAAGGGTCAGGCTGGGTTAGGGGTTATATCCAGACACATATGGCTTTGTCTGAGGGAGGTGAGTCAATAAGGGGATCATCAGCCAGGGCTGCAACAGTGGCCCTTACGCAGACATTTGATGGTCTTGCAAGCTTACACTTACACCCTTTGTTGTTCTCTATTAGGCACTGGAGCCCCAAAACCCTGATCAGGCAAAATCAGGGTTAAAACTAGGAAGAAAATAAACAGAAGTTACTTGCCTGTTAAGATTGTATAAAATGTCTTTGTTTTGAAAATCAGAAGAGCATATACTTTATCCAGTGGTGCCCAATGGTTTTAAAGCAAGATAAGCACACACTGTAAATCTGATGATGCACCTGTGGTCTATGCTTTGGGTTTTTTTCTCTAATACTTGCAGATAGCTGCGTGAACGCTCCGCCCGTTGGTCCAAAGCTATTAACATGAACAATCTGTTTTTACTTTTGCCTCATTTTGGATGAATTACTATTAATTATTTCAGGGAATGTAAGCAAAGTAGCCCATTGTTAAACTAAACTATTCCAGTACTCCACATATCCCCAAGCCAAGTGAACATGGTATGTGATGCTTCCAAAATGCACAGGAAACTCAAGCTGTAAACACAAAGGAACATGCACTGATGTTTCGTATTTATCTCATTCTTAGCCAGTATGTCTGAACTTGGCTTGTTTTTTGGGGATATCTGGTTTCTTTCCTCCCCTTTCTTTCCCTTTTTTGACCCACAGAGAAGTTAGAAATTCTAATTCTAGAACCTGCTGAATATATGTTTAGTGCTTTGCTATGATTAGTAAGGTGTTCTTATTATCCTTACAGAAAACATCACCAAGCTATTCAGAAATAACACCCAAATATATTGTGCTATAGTCTGTGGTTGATAATCAACTGGTTAATTGGTCATATTATACATTTAGGTGGTATAGAGTGGGTGGTCAAAAGTCTGAGACCCCCAGTGAAAATGCTCTGAGAAGGACAAGCATTCAGTAACAACTCAAGAATTTGGAATATTGTGAAACCATTTTGGATAACATGGATCATCTGATTTTGCATTTGTGGAGATCATGCCACCTCAGACACAGTGCAGCAAAAGGGAAGACATACCAAATGTAATTACAAAATGTTACAGAATATGGCTCATGGATTTGGATAGTGAATATTGGGATAACATTATTTCTTATAACACAATCCCTACCTTATTCTGACATATTCCACTGAATCCCTGCCCACTGTCTATGATCTGGTGTGGGAGGCTTCCTGACTAACTTCTGAACAGTTACTTGTGTATTAAATAGGATTTCATCTTTGTTTCATATTCACCCAATCTTGTTCCCCAAGTGTACTACCACATGTACATGTGTATCCACTTATTATATTTAGCACAATCTTGATGCTGCAATACTTTCCTGAGGCAACCATTCCCATCTGCCCAGGCTTGGGACGAGTATCACAGTGAAAATAAGTTTTTCAATCACAATCAAACCGTTGTTGTTCAAAGAAAAGTGAGCGGTATTATGTTGGATTGCATGACTAGAGCCATTGAGAGGTTTGAGAGATTGTGTATTGGTTGTCATGTAACTGAACGTTAATAACCTGTGCTGTGTTCTGTATCGTAGTGAGAACAAGAGGATTTACGGCATCAGGCACCATGGAGGAGGACTTTGAAAGCCACAGGGAGCTCCGGAGACAAAAACGAGAGGAGATGCAAAAAGAAGCAGACAAGTAACACAACACACACATGAAAGCAAACTAAAAACACAAAAACATATGTATAAATGCTCCCTCTTTTTAAAGTTTGGTCGTCAGGTCTTGAATAATAATAAAACAATCCTTCAATTTCAACAACATTAAATAAAATCTCTAATGTGTCATATTAACACTCAGACAATGCTCTTGTGCCTCACTATGATTATTAAATCTATGGTGCCAATTTTCTACCAATCTTACACAATCTGTGCTTAAAATATTAGAATACAAGGTTGTAATAAAAAGGATCATTAACCATTGCAGACTACTATGAAGAAATATCCTTCTTAAATGAAGGAAATGTAAGTTTGGTACAGCTGGTGTTGTGTAAAACTTTCACAATTCTTTCAGGTTTGTAAAAGAAGTACTTGGAGCCTCCATCAACGTTGTGATTGGTCTAAGTATTGTACCAATTCTAGGACCACCTCAGAGACACTTTTACTGTATAATGAGAAGGATTTATTTATTCTGTTAAAGGACAGGTTAGGAGGCGGCTAAAAAAATGACTGTACCAGGAATACACATTTACATTGTCAGTCAGAACTATTATACCAACAAAGTCAATATCAATATAACATAAAAAACGATATTAGGATAAAAGCTGTCAATCATCATCACGTGTCATTCATGTCTTCAAAGATCATAAATACTACTCACAAAAGTTAGGAGATGTTTCAAAATGAAATATCCCATAATGAAATAACCTCTATTTTTTGTGACTGGAACTGGAACGTGTTCAAGTGAGGCTGGGAAGGCCTGCATTTTCCTAATCTAAACAGCAGCCTCTCAGCTTGCATCTCTATTCCTTATATAGGTTGCATCTCTGTGTCCTGTTATAGTACTTCCAATCTCCAATCTGGTTCTGTATTTAACTGTAGCTAACAAGAATAACAGCGGTGTAATCGCATGATAAGCAACACACTGTATATAAATGTTTTCATCTAAAGCATTTACTTAAGATGCACATTTTTGTCAAAAATCATTCGTAGTTGGCATTCCTGTGGAATAATGCATTTCATTTATTTGAAATTATTAGAAAAAATGTTTATTTAGACATCCATGAATTTCGTTTCGCCTGGTTTATATATTTTTTGTTTTTCTGGTTGCTTTGAGGGAAGATTCATGAATAGGGCTTGTGAATAGAACATTTTCCATAAATTTATTGTTTCTTGGGTTTGGTCAGTATCATTGGCTGTGATCTCTGTTGCTGGTTTTGTTCAGTCCTGACCTATATATCTATATATATTGTTGGTGTATATACTCAGAGACTAAAAATAAAGCACACAGATGGCAGTTATGTTGCAGGTATACATGTAAAGGATTACAGGTGGAGTTTTGCCACAAGCCACAAGGTAAATGTGCTTCACTAAAAAGCTGTCTCTAAAAAGGATCTCAGAGGGTAATTTTGGATAGCGTACCTCTTAGTGAGATATTTTTGACTATTCAAAGACATTTTGCCCAGCTGATAGACTTTGAAAGGTAGCACATCTTTTGACTGAGAGAAGATTAACTGCCTGTCACATTGGCTGTTCTTTACAGTGAGAAACACTAACCTTTTGTCTTTAGCAACATACCCAGGTTCTTTTTAGGATCCAATGATGGTTGGGTTTAAGAATCAGGGCTGACAACACACCATGTGTAATCTCCAGTGACTCGAAATACCTGGAACCGACCAGCTTTCAGCATCACTGGGGCCAATGTTTGTTTTGAGGAACAGATTATTTCACATATTGCATCTCAGCCATCTGTGTTTGATAAAACAAGAATAGGTTTCACTTGTAAAGAATCAATCCATTTTACTTTGTGGATCCAGTACAGCCTTCACAGCAATCACGTGGCACCAAGGAAGTCCACCTGTTCAAACTGGAGCAAGCTATTGGGAGGCTTAATGAACTCCACAAATCACTGTCATTTCAGAAATGTCATTAGTCTCACGTTAGGCTGTATCAACATGTAATGGGGCATGAAGATTGTTGGGTGATGTATTGTCCCACTAAACAGTTCCCTGATACTGGGCCTTACTGTTGGGCTTGATTAGTATTATTGGTTGGGTTCAGTCAGCATTTCTGGGTTTTAAGTATGAACGTTGCTGGATTTGTTGTTAGATTTCATCAGCATTGTTGAGTTTGGTCAACATGTTTCTCAAAGAAGATGGTCTGCTCTCTCTGAATGCATGTTGATAGGAATCTAACTTTTTATGGGCTCACTCCATCCTCCTACAGCCCCCACATTACAGTTGTCCTTATAAGGTCTGGTAGGCAGTTGTGTACAGTTCAGTCTGACAGTCTACCGCTGTGCGTTAGTGGGGATGTCTGTTGGTCTCTGAAGCATAGAAAAGTGTGTGAATACCTGGACATAATACCATATCATCATACTATGGATATTAATGTAGAGTTTGTCCCTCCTTTGTTGCTATAACTGTTTCTAATCTTTCAGGAGAGCTTTCAATTTTGAAATATGACTATAATTTGTTTAAATTAACTTTAGTAAACTCACAAGAGGCTTTGGTGGGTGACTAATTTGAAGGCTTGACTGACTTCATTCAAAAGTATTAAATGCAGTTGAGGTGTGGACTCTGTGCAAGAAACTCCTTGATGGTGCTAGCTTTATGGGCCAGCTTCACCGTCTTTCTACAACAAGAAAGTGTCTTCACCCTTATATTGCCACAAATACAGAGTTTGTACTGAGAATTTGTATTGTTTGTCCAGTTGTAATTTTTAAAACTAATCACCTATCCAACTAACCATGTCAGTTCTTAAATCTTGGTGGATTGGAATATTATATATTTTTGACCCACACATTGTTACTATCACTGTCTAAAAGTATTTTCCCAAAAGTCATAACCAGGCTTAAATCTAGACATGCACCCTCCTTTAATGTACGGTAGTCCTTTTAGTATTTCAGATCTCCTGAGAAAGTCCAGAATTGCATTTACAGCACATCACATTTTATATTTGTTGTGTAAGTTGTAATAATAGTAAACTCTTCTAAACAAATATGCAGGTTTAAAAAAATGCCTAATAGTATTAATTTTGTGTTGCATATAAAATAAAATGATTATGTAATGTGGAGAATATGTTGCATGTGGACAGGCATGACACAGGATTATATAACCACATGTTTAAGCAATTACACTGATTACAAATAATATTAAATAACATGCCCAGATCAATCTAAAACAGGCTGGCCATTTCAGTACCCAGATCCTTCTCCTACGTAGCCATGATGTTGTGATTGCTGCAGAATGTGGTCTGGC
>JAVSBV010062884.1:0-10524 GCA_033117975.1 Parotocinclus spilosoma
ACAGTCGATTCCGGTTAATTGGACCACCGGTTAATGGGACCAGCCGCTTATTCGGACCAAATCCTAAAGTACCAAAATAAATCCTATATACGTGTAATGTTATTCGCTTATTTTGACCAAAATTCCGCTTAATCGGACCGAAGAACGTGAGAGAATTAGAATAAGAAAAAGAAGCCACAAGTCGCCACCTAGTGATCAGCGATTTATGGGAGGATTCCTGTGCTCTCCGGAAGAATTACTGCTTTTATTAGAGGTCAGGAAATCCGAAAAGTTGTGTTGACAAGAGCAAAACCAGCGTTAGGTGACCACGCCCACCACTTTCTTTCCCACAACGAACCACCCAGTAGCCAGCAGCGTGGTTATTGGATGCATCTGCATCTCCGCTTTTCGGCGAATTGAAGTCGAGCGTAAACATGAGTGTCCAGCAACACGTGCAAGGAATTCCATCAGAATGCTTTAGTCAGTGAACTGTGCGTGTTTTGTCTCCCCTGCCAAAATTCCACGGCGGGACGTGACGTTAGCTGAAAAAAATTGGTTTCCTGGATAAGATCAAGCAACAAACATCAAACACTTGTCAGCGTCAGTTGGTGGAAATTACCGGCTTAGCAAAGACGACAATTGCGCGTTTAAATGAACAAAGTTCATAAGCAACAGTAGTTCTTGTTTGTACGTTCGCTATACATGTAAATTGTACAATGAAGTTTTAATAAACATTTAATATGTTACATAGCACGTCCCCATCTTGTAACATTAAGGCATGTTCGTTTAAGCAGACCAGCCGGTCATTAGGACCAAAATGATTGCGTCCCGATGTGGTCCCATTAATCGGAATCGACTGTAGTTGCTCACAGGAGAAGTGAACAAGAATAGAAAACTGACAGCGGAACTCAACTTTCCTCTAACAGGATGCTTCTGCGACCAGCACCACACAAACCATAGTTTTTACAGATAAGGCATTTTGGAAACAGTATAAACAGTCATTCCTAGCATTACCACAGGCTCCCTGAAGCCTAGAAACTGGACTACAAGCAACTATATGACAGCTCAGTTCATGCCAGAGTCTAGAATCTCAGTTTCTCAAATGCTATTCATGACTCCTTGAATAATTCTCACTGTCACAGCACTCCGGGTGTATTTAAATCACACTCCAGTACTCTGACCCCTTCCTTCAGACACATTCCTTTCCACCAAATCTGTTGTAGCCTCTGTTGTAGTTGTTAAGCACAGTGAGGACATTCGCTGCGTGACATTCACCCTTCACTGAAAAGATCCTGCAGAAAGGGGATGTGAAGGCAGCAGGAATAAATGAAGAGTGTAGAAGGGTTTTCCTCGAAGCTTTTAGCTTTAAAGCGGAGTTTAAATAAAGAAACAGGACTGAGAGAAGGCTGAAAGGGTTTCCTCTGTATCTCTCTGCAGCGCTCCATTAACATTACATCATAATGTCCTGTGCAAATTCTGTTCATGTAGTGTGAAAGTGTTGTGAACTATACTCTTGTTACTGATTATCAGCAATATAGGTGGTGGAGATCAGTAATAATAGCAGAGGTAGTAGCCCGAGATAAAATACAGTTGATTCCAGTTAATCATCGGGACGCAATCGTTTTGGTCCTAATAACTGGCTGGTCCTATTAAACAAACATGCCCTATGGAACAAGACGGGACGTGCTATGTAACATATTAAAGTTTCATTATATCTTTACTGTGCGATTTACACGTATAGCGAGCGTACAAACAAGAACTACTGTTACTTACGAACTTTGTTCATTAAAAAATACATTTGCAAATGAGTTTTTCGAAACGATCTACAACACAATGTATAGGTACTCAGCATGCGAAGCATAACACAGTAAAAAACAAATTCTTACTAAATTCCAGTCAACGTTTGAAGAACTTATCCAGCGTGATGTGACGCGCTTTTGCAGTGACTAAGTGGCGACTTGTGTCTTTTTTGTAGTAAAAAGAAATGTTAGGCAAAGACCTGTATGTTGTAGTAGAGGGCCGAGGAGAAATTTGGGAGTTTTCAGGTAGTGATGGCAGAGAAGAAGAGTTTCTTCACGGATATTACATACTGTACACGTTCTTTGGTCCAAATAAGCGAATAACATTACACGTATATAATAGGATTTGTTTTGGTACTTCAGGATTTGGTCCGAATAAGCGGCTGGTCCCATTAACCGGTGGTCCTATCCGGTGGTGATTCGACTGTATATATAGGCTGTATATATATATATTTTCCAAATGAAAGAATGTTTATTGCTTGATTTTTAAAACCACAGAAGGAAACACAAATGAATTATTTAAGGTTATTTATTGAATGTTTCAACGAGTTGAAATCAGCACATATCTCTTGACATGATAATATCTAAAAATTTTCATTTTGAGCTATAAGACAACAAACAACAAACAACTTGTATTTATTGCAAACATACATTTTAAATAATGCCATGTAAAAAAAGTAGGAAAGACCCCATAATAAAGTATAACTTTATTTTGGTGAGAAGTGTGTATAGCACATTTTATCTAATACGGTTTAATCATTAAATATATAGCTTTGTGTTGAATATTTCTTTGACATCACCATTTGAAGGTGAGGGGAGGGACTCTCGTTCCAAATGTCTTCCTTTGTGTTTTGGGACTCTCTTAGGTTTTTAGAAATGCTGTTACCCTTTTCTAGCCTTTTCTCTGCACTGTATATAATATTAATTTATTGACCTTGTGCCTCTGTACGGTTATAGGTTGTGTTGCATAAAATAGCCAATATTGTCAAAAATAAGTGGCTGTATATATAATACCAGTGTTTTATTATATATATATTTTGTTTATAAGTCTTAATACATGTCAGTATATGACATGGACAAAAATAAAGGCACCCTTCCCTAATACTTCGTAGAACAACTTTTTTCAACTATGATGCTTATTTGTAGCCATCTCTGAGCTGCTAGCACCTGTCTGCTGATAGTTTCTTCCATTTCTCCACTGCAGTCTCAAGCTCGGGAACGTTTTCAGGGTTTCATTAGTAACGTCAGATTTGAGTTCTTTTTTAAGGATTAATTGGATTAAGATAAAGTAGTGCTGGGTAATATGACCAAAGATTTGTGTCATGAAGTTTTAAAGGATTTTAGGACCGCTAAAAAGAAGGGGATATTTCAAAATGTGTATGAAGCGATTAAAACAGGAACATTTAGTTTTATTTCATTAAACACGATCATCAGAAATGCAAATGAAAAACCCATGAAAGTTGTTTAAATTTCTCCAACAAGATGAGCTGCAAACTCAACGATCGTGATTAAATAGCAATTAACATATACGTGGGGGTGAAAGAAATGTGTCGAACTGGACGAGAGTGCCACACTTTGACTGCTCAGTGGGGTGTATGGTCACTCAAGACTCCCAAAACGCACAAGCTTTTCCAGCAGTTCTGGATCCTCTTTTCTAACAGTGTATGTACAGTGTCTCACAAAAGTGAGCATACCCTTCACATTTTTACTCTTAACTATTTAACTATTTAATTATATATTTTCTTGGAGCAACACTGAAGATACGACACTCTTTACCCTCGGGTTATTTAGCAAGTCTTTAACATGTATTTGGGGTTATGTTGGAATACCGCCCTGTGGCCCAGTTTCTAAAGGAAGGAGATCAAGCTCTGGTTCAGTGTATCACAGTACATCTTGTCTCTCATGGTTCCCTCAATGAACTGTAGCTTCCGGTCCAAACCATGACATTCCCACCAACATACTTAACTGTAGGCATGACACACTAGTCTTTGTACTTCTCACCTGGTTGCCGCCACTGAAGCTTGAGATGTCTGAGTTCTGATGGTAAACTGCTGTATGTTTTTGGACACCGTAATGGAACAATAGTTGGGAGAACATGGACGTGAAAATTATTTTCTTAACAATAAAGATCCCAGAAAGAAATTGACAATGTTATTGATAATTAATTTGATTATTAAAAATAACTTGATAAGAAAGGTTACGTTGTGAAGGCCATTACATACTGAGCAGTAATCTGATTGCTCTCTGTGTCCTTAGATTGTGGCATGTTTTGAACTTATTTTTTAAAACAAAAATTGTAACTTTGCAGGTGGATCTCAGTACTAAAAATTCCTTTTTGTTGGTGTCTTTGCCTATGATACCCTCAGACAAGCCTGGTACACAATTTTCAGTCTACTGTGGAACAATCACATTGTTTAGAACGTTTCCTCTAAAAGGCTGGGAAGCTCTGAATTATACTGGTCAATTAACCTGAATCAGACATGCTTTTGCACAGCCTTGCACAAGGAAAGACTCAAGCATTCCCTCCTCAGTGTCTCAGCCTTCCAGTCTGCGCAAGGAAAGAACAGACTTTTGTGACACTTAGTCCAATGCGGCTCCCTGTCTGCCATTTTGGGTTCTCTCACTGAAAAAAGCACATTAACCTCAAAACTGTGATTACAATGCTGCTGGGTTCCAAGGATTACTAGCACACACCATTTGTGGCAGGTATGTTTCAAAGTGGGCAGTCAGTACTCAAAGGCACCATTTATTCATACAAGCACTGAAAAACTGGAAGCTTAAAAATAAACTAAAGGGAACAGAATGCAATGGAGGAGTGCATTATTAATAATTCCACCTAAAGTAACTTCCCGCATTTATGTCTCTACGATCCAAACCACCGACTCCCAGTACCAAATAGCCATCCAAAAAGATTTATATGCAGATATAGATGGATTTCCGAATGTTGAACCATTGACCCAAAGGTTGTGTTTTGTATTCCCTCTCAATCTGCTACTGTTGGTCCCTTGAGCAAGGCCCTTAACATTAATAGGTTGGACTTATATTGCGAGCATCATTTCTCTTGGCTTTTGAAAAGGAAATCTATTAAATGAGTATATGAACCTGATTGTTTGAGTAGTGATTGACAGCCGATATCCAGTTTGTCAACAAGTGCATGACTAAATAATTGATTCGAATGGGTTCACATATTTCTCCTGCTAAAGTGCACAAGATCATTAAATGTTTCAACGAATAGGGAGAAACTTCAGGACAAGGACACGAGCTTCAAGAACCATTTAACATAATAGCTGACCTGGGCAAGGGATTTACTTTTGCAAACCTTTGTGAAGCACTACAAGACTTACGTTATGAAATGCCACTTCAAACTTTACTAACAGAAGCCTCATGTTATCCATGTCCAGAAGTGGCGGTGACTGGTTAAATTTGTGTACTAGATATTTTTTGGAAAAAATGGCATGGAAAAAATATGTTGTGATGTTGTAGAACAGATGGACACAAAATCTGACAATATGTGCAACACTTTCTTCTTTTCCCACCACCAAACTAAAGGATCACTAGCAGTAAGTAGTGACTGTATGTCTTTAGTTCTGTATCTCCTTTTGCACCCTTTCTCTATTGACTGAGACTGCACTGTAATCTTAAGTAGAAATTGCATTAAGCAAACACATGCAGCTATTACCTGTCCCTTTCCATTGCTTTTTTTTAAAGTCTGGGGTCCATAAAGGCAGCCTGTATAGCAGGGTATTGCTCTAGGAACCTCTCTTATCATTAGGAAGAGCGAGTTTTGATGTCTTTACATCAAGGATGACCCCATGGTCAGGTAGGTCTGTATAAAACAAGACTTTACATTTACTTGAGCAGTAACTGCAAAAAAAGACAAGCAACATGCACACTTAATAAGAAGCTACCGTTTCTTTTGCAGCACAGATTTTGCCAAATGGGTCCTTTTTAGCCATGCCACCACTGCCCTAATTTTAGCAGCCCAGCGAGAAATTTTAGGTACTGTGGACATTTTCTGAGCATCCAAATTAAGACATTGTCCATAACTGTCTATTGGCATTGTCCATCCAAATTCGTTGCATTGTTAACCGTTATTGCCACATCCCCTATCTCCTTGGCTACATGGGAAGCTGTCTGAGCTTCATACACTGTATTTGGCTTGTAGGACAGGTAGTTGTCTTAAGCTACGCTTGTCCACACATTACAAGTAAGTGCTACACATCTCACTTTTTCCCTATTTATTTATGTACTGCATACCAGGCAAGTATCGGTGTGTTTGAGAAGCTTTTTTTTTTCTTTAGGAAAGTGAGATGGGTGCACAGTAAAATGTTAACGCGTCGTGCTATTTTTTCACGAGAAGCAATAGTGTCTGCGTGTGCTCATTTCTTTAACTCTCCCCTCTCGAGTGGCAATGTCATACTGCTCTTTCAGCCGAAAGTTTAGCAGTTTTCCTGACGAAGATGAACTCTGAGTAATCAAATGCTTCGTCAGATTCAACGTTTTGGAAACAACCGTTTTGAGGCACTTGTTACACCTCGAACAGTTCCCATGTACTTTTTCGAATTAGAACCAGACAAATGAAGCCAATGAAGTTGCTTCAAATACATGAAATACATGAAATATTTGATGGTTCATCCGAAATTAAATAAAAGTCAAAGTGAATAGAAGAAATACTTTTTTATATGCATATGATCTCAGCTTTTTCACATTTGGGCTTGTATATTTAGCTTTTATCGCTAGAACATTAAGACTTCAGTTGCACGGGTCCCACCAGAGTGCAGTAACTCCCTCTATCATTTCATTATTAGGAAACTTATCGCTGAGGACTCCTCATCTTTAAATCTATTTCATTATTTCATTTAAATTGTATTATTAATTTTAATTGTATTATTTACCTAATTTTACTATTCATATAACTAAATTATTTCAATTAACATCTATGCCACCCATGGAGGAAGAGTCCCTTTTGAGTCCTGGTCCTCCCTCCTTTATTCAGGGAGTTTTTCCTTCAGACTGTCACCCTAGGCTTGCTCAACTTGGAATTGGCTTTTTAAGATAATATAATATTGTAAAGCTGCTTTGAGAAAATGCTCTTGTTATAAAAAGCACTATAGAAATAAATTTGACGTTGACCCTGCACAGGTTACTTCATTCAAATTGCAGAAAGCAGGAAAACCAGTTCTCCTGCACCAGTATGTACAATACCATCATTCTAAATGTCCTTAAGTCTGATGTTTACAGAATAAAGATACATTCCGATAACCGAGCTGAAGAGCCGTGAATTCTACATGCACGTGTGCAATGTTTAAATCACTTGGCAGAATCCATGCATTCCAAAGATCTATAGCTACATTGAGCAAAAGTAGTACTTATTGATCTAATTAAAGTTACTGATTATCCTCACACACATTACACACAGGTATAATGTTTCACTGTTGCTTATTTCCCACATAACAAATGCACAAGATTTGTGTCAATCTTAATATTCCAAAATCAAGTTCACACTGACTAAACGTACTCCAGACAACAGCCCCAAACATCTGACCAACTCATGTCCATGTCACTGGAGGGGAGGCAGCATCACTGACTAGGGGAAAACTTTATTGGACACTAAGATAAAATAAACTTGTTCTTGATTTTAATAACATGTTTGTCTTTCATGTGGCTGATGATTTGTTACAAATACAAATCAGTAAATGTCAGAGGGACAGATTGGTCATTTGTTAACACAATACACAGAACGGGTGGGTAATGTGGTAAAAAATAATATATCACGATAAGTAAAGACACTCTCACAATACACAACATTTAACATAATACAAGTGATACAGATTCTTAAAAACTGCTTTCAAATATCCCATAGTAATGTGATTTATTTTCAAAATGTGCCAGGATTCCATCCAATAAACAGAACCAGTTACACTCTATAATGAAAGCTGCAGTCGGTCAGTGATCTTTTAGCAGTAACAAAATTGATCACTTACAGATCAATTACAGTTGCGTGGTATACAGATAGAAGTAAAGTATCGCGATACTTTGCCTTAAAAAATGGTCAAATGCTTAATTTCTGCAGTTCCACTGATGTGCCAGGGTGGCAGTATGTGTGCACAACTATATGCTTTCTCTCCCAGATATTTAGAAGAGAACATAAGCAGCGTTAATGGCTGTTAATAAAAGCGCTTTTGCAGACAGCCCAAGGCTTGTAGAGAAAGTACATGCAATAAGTAAAATATGGATTTATTTGAAGAAAAAAGGTTTAAACCTATGCAGACCAAGGGGTTGGGCAACACTTTGGGCTTACTAAGCATGTTAAGAGCTCACAGAGCCATTGTTACTTCATGCTCAGATCCTCAAATATAAATCAGACAAGATCCATTATGTGACAAATTATCTTTTTGACCATCTGACATGGCCAAGGAAGGTAATAATAACTGTTTATTATTATTATTTTATTTTATTTTATAATTAACTTGTCAGTGTGGGAAACATCTCTATACATGTTCACACTGGTAATGTTAAGTGTATCAGAACTTCCAAACTTTACGTTTACATTGACGACATTTAGCAGACGCCCTTACCCAGAGCGACTTACAATTAATACAGTCTTACAGTTTAAGCAATTGTGTGTTAAGGACTTTGCTCAGGGATCCAATTGTGGGATGGTGTGATTTGAACCCTGGACCTTCTGGTCCATAGTCCAGTACCTTAACCACTAGGCCACCACAGTCCCACAATATTTAGGTGGGAGGCGGCAACCAAATGCATACTACTTGCAATAGGACAGGTACATGTTTACATTTTAGCCGATGCCCTTATCCAAGACAACTTACAACAGTCTTACAGTTCCAGCAATGGTGCCTTGCTTAAGTGTGGGATTTGAACCCTGAACCATCAGGTTCAGAGTCCAGTACCTTAACCACTAGGCTACCGCAGTTTTTTTCATCCTGATAAAATAATCTGTCTTTATTAACCGGATTTAAGTCTCTGCTCACTAAACGGCAATGTGAACATTGACGGTAGATGCGTTCTCTCCAACACCAAACGGGTAACCATATGTGTATCTGGATGGCACACTTAAAGGTTATTTTTTACAGTTCAATAAGCCTAAGCTAAATCATAATCTGTCTACCAACTCTGTGACATGGATGTGAAAGGACGTCAGATTTTAGTCTATTAAACATCCTTTCAGAGTCTTTTCAAAGTACAGTGTGAAATATCTTAACGTGTGCAACATGGCACCAACATTAGGCTATAAACATTCATTAATTCATTCACTTCCCTGTAAACCAAACTATAACAAAATGGGGAGGCTTTGTAAATGGTAGTTTTGTTAATATTTTGAATTCAATAGCAAAGGGAAAGACCTTTTACACCCTGTTTTGTTCATATTTATTGAAAGGACTAGTATGGGCGGAGAGCACTGTAAATGAAGTTATTTAATCTGAGGGGATAAATGTGTCAGCCAGCTATACTTGTTTTGTTTTGGACAGTGGCAACCCATTTTCATTATTTCCAATGAGGAAACCCCGATCTCATTCCAGCATTTTTAAAATGCCACCTGCTCTCAGATAATTTTTTTTTTGTCCTTTTGTTTTCATGGTCTGGGTTGAAGGGCTCTGGTGCATATTCCTCAAGAAATTAAATTAAATTCAAATTGATTTCTAGAGCGCTTTTTACAATGGTGCAACGTCTTAAAGCAGCTTTACAATCTTAAATTATGATAAAAGGCCAATCCTAAATTGAGCAAGCCTAGGGCGACAGTGGCAAGGAAAAACTCCCTGATAGTAGAAGGAAGAAACCTTGGGAGGACCAACACTCAACATGGGACCCATCCTCCATGGGTGGCATAGCTGTTAATTAAACAAATACTTAAAAGTATATTAAATTATAGCAAAATTAATTAAATAACAGTTCAAATCAATAACAAATCAATAATACAATTTTAATTAGTAATAAAATAATTAAACTAAATTATAAAACAAAATAGATTATAAAATGAGTCCTCAGTGGGAAATCTTTGGAAGCACATCGTCTCCTAATGTCCAAATTATGGAGGGAGTTCCTGCACTCTGGTGGGACTGGGTTATGTTGATGAAGACCAGTAAAGTGATGCTGAGGTGGAGGAACATCTAAGTGTGGGGTACACCGGGGTCAGGCATATGCCCTGGATGAGATGAGAGTCCATAGCAGGGCTAAGTAAGGGTAGCTGTTGCAGAGGCAGGATATTATTTCGTGATGATGTTTTATGTAGCTGTTTACCACCATTTTAAAATATATTTTTATATAAAATGGGACAGCTATTGTTCTTGGTGCAGCTGCAGTGCTTGTATAATCCACCATCTTGCTGTTTTCTACAAATATAATGCTTTAACAGATGTATCAGAAGTACCAGTGGGCAGAACAAGTGTCAGTCCTAGCTAGCTACCACCTCCCTCTCTGTGTCCTCTTCTCCTCCCCTTCGTTGTTTTGTGCCACAGTACTACTCAGTAGTGCTGATTCAGACAGGCAGACCGGGAGCTTCAGACAGAGGAATAAAAAGCAATACAGGAGGCAGAAAGACAGAGAATCTGGCTTCTCCGTATTGCTCTACTCGCTCCTCACCTGCTATGTGGCTCCTGGACTGGATCGTCTCACTCAACACAGCTGTGGTGAAGCTGGCCAGTGGTCTCAGGTGTGTGTGTCTGTGTGTGTGTCTGTGTGTGTGTCTGTGTGTGTGTCTGTGTGTGTGTCTGTGTGTGTGTCTGTG
>JAVSBV010062895.1:0-10524 GCA_033117975.1 Parotocinclus spilosoma
TAATTCAGAATTGTTCCATTAATGATGGCAAGCCGTCCTGGCCCAGATGCAGCAAAACAGATCCAAACTATGATACGACCACCACCATATTTTACAGATGGTATAAGTTACTTATGCAGTAATGCTGTGTTTTCCTTTCCCTAAACATAACACTTTTAATTTAAACCAAAAAGTTGTATTTCATGTGATCATCCGTCCACAAAACATACTTCCAAAAAGCCTTCTGGTTTGTCCACTTGTTCTTTAGCAAACTGCAAACGAGCATGATGTTCTTTTTGGAGAGCAGTGGCTTTCTCCTTGCCACTTTACCATGCACACCACTGTTGTTCAGTGTTCTCCTGATGGTGGACTCATGAAAATTAATATTAGCCAATGTGAGAGAGGCCTTCAGTTGCTTAGAAGTAACTCTGGGGTCCTTTGTGACCTCGCTAACTATTACACGCCTTGCTCTTGGAGTGATCTTTGTTGGTCGACCACTCCTGCGGAGGGTGACAATGGTCTTGAATTTCCTCCATTTGTACACAGTTTGCCTGACTGTGGATTGGTGGAGTCCAAACTCTTTAGAGGTTTTTTGTAACCTTTTCCAGTCTGGTGAGCATCAACAACTTCAGAAATCTCCTTTGTTCGTGCCATGATAAACTTCCACAAACATGTGCTGTAAAAAGCAGACTTTTATAGACCCCTGTTGCCCACTCACACCTGATTACCATCCCATTGATTGAAAACACCTTACTCTAATTTCGCCTTAAAATTAGCTGCTATCCTAGAGGTTCAGATATTTTGCCACTCACAAATTTGTAATATTGGATAATTTTCATAAATAAACAAATGACCAAGTATAATCTTTTTGTCTCATTTGTTTAACTGGGTTCTCTTTATCTACTTTTAGGAAATTTGATGATGTTTTAGGTCATATTTAAGCAAAAATACAGAAAATCCGAAGGATTTCACAAGCTTTCGAGCAACACCATACCCATTCATTCATTAACTTATCCACTTATCCTATTCAGGGTCAGTAGAAAGATGGTGCCCAGCTGGCAGCCAAGTCAAAACACCAATAAACCTAACAAGCACGTCTTTATGTGAAAGAAAACTCATGCAAGCATAGGGAGGACACACAGACTTCACAAAGACTTCACCAGGTTTCACCAGGTTTAAACCAGGTTTTTCGGAGTTGTTAAGCAGCTGCATCACCATGCTACCTATTGCATTATATTCTCTATTGGGTGTTGTTTTGAGGCTTTTACCTCCCAAAGGCTCTCCCTCATTAAATTCTGGTTCCCTCCCTCTAGTTATGCTGCTATAGTTAGTGCTGCCAGAGTTCTCATGCTGCACAAGGCATTAATGGATAATAGACTCTGTGCTCATAACCCATCACTAACTACATTTTCTCTTTTCTCTCAGAGCTGATGTTCGGGTGCTGGTTCTGGCACCACGCACTTAGATGTTCTTCTGGCTCAGCGTTGCTCTGATTGTCTTCAACACCGGAGGCAGGTCTCACCAGAGTGCAGGAACTCCCTCCATTGGTTGGACATTAGGAGACGATGTGCCGCCAAGGACCTCCCACTAAGGACTTAATTTATAATCTATTTTGTTCTATAATTTAGTTCATTTTTTTATTTTTCTATTACTAATTTAACTGTTGTTATTAATTTGTTAAATACGTCAAATCCTCCTGGCCAAGGCGACACTCGCGTAAAGCGAGTGAAGGTGAAGCATCGTCAGATGTATTTTTAATGTAAGATGAACAGGTTTGTTGAGGATTTTGCTTACAATCCATTCTGCAACACCATGTACATATTTATAGCCCTATATTACATATCCATCAATATTACGATATTATCCTCGAGGCTTTTTGACAACATCCATCAGTTGTTTGCATACTGGTTGTGAAACTAACCACATTATTGTCTACATCTTAAACTCTTAATATTGTTGTCCCTCAGAGATGTGTTCAGTCTCCACTCTATACGAGGGTATGGTGGTTAATTGGTAGAGAAGGTTGGCTCATAAGTTCCTGGGGACACCAATCAGTATTTTAGACCAATCGGTCTTTTAAATAAAAGTACAAAATCATCATAAGAGAACAGAACGTTCTCTGCAGTCCTTTGTATAAGTACAGCTAAGAACAGTTAGTGTAAATAAGCAGTCTCTGAACTTGTGTACCTCTTAAATAGTTGTAAAGAAAAGCATGCTGGCTTTCTTTGTATTTGTCTCTGAATGGAAATGTAGCTGCACATACTGCCTTCAAAGACATGGGCAACAGACTTCCTGACAGCTCTATCTTTAAGAAGGCCAGTATGCTTTCCTCAGCAAGTATACAGTTTAAAAGGTGCAAAAGCTTACTGATGGCTTCTTTACACCAAATAACATGAGGTGAGCTTTTTTTTAGCTATTATGATGATTTTGTGCTTTTTACACAAATATACTCTTACTCATTATAAGAAGTTTTTTTAATTACTTTACATCCACTTAAAAAGATAACCAAGCACCATGAAAAAATCTACTGTTTATATTTTGCATTGCATCTCTCAACTTCATACAGCTTGAAACTAATTTATGTCCTGGTGGTTTGAAAGGATGAAAGGCTTAATTAAGTCATTAAATTTCTCACTATGGAGGACAGAGTGAACCACACACAAAGTCAGCTAAATAGTACATTGTTGATTTACCCTGTTATGGAAATAGTAAGCAGCCACACAATAAAGCCCCTAATAATGTTCTTAATTCCCAGGTTTCTTAAAAAGCTATATCGCTCAAGTGACTACTCTTGCTTGGTGCCAATAGTTTATTCTTAACTATTGATCATTTGGAAAAATATATAGGAGTAACACAATGTCAGCATTGGGGAAAACAAAAAGAAGATCCTTTGCTAGATCTGCAAGTAAACTGTCCATTGGTACAGCATCTCTCAAATAACACCATTTGAAGGAAGGTGCTTCCTGGTTTGCATGTGCGTAACCAAGCAGGTCTACCACTTAAGCACATGGGGAAGAATTAAATTACATTAAATTAATTTACAAAGCACACAACTAACTGCGCAATGACCCAACAGTCTGTGAAGATTTACATATAACAACAGCTCTTGATTGACACTTGGGCTGGTCTTAGTCTCACTTGTACACATTAATAGTTCTGTTTACATGCTTTGGCAAGAATGCAGAAATCAGGCATAATTTATTTGCATACAGCCAAGGTGTAGGAGTGGCTTTCAGGGGCTACCAATGTAGTTTCCAATTATTCAAGCGCCTGTGAGCATATTAACAACAACTCTTATCTATATATAATATACATCCATTATATACATAGTTGGCCAAAATGAGACAGAATATTTCACAGATAGGTGATTCAGCAAATCGTGCACCAACATCACAAAGAATCAATACCACATATAGGCACAATTAGACTGTCTTTTCTTTAGTTCTGAAGAGCAGTTGGATAGTGAATTGACTGGTTGCTTATAGATCGAATGCTTCTTATGCCCTAGGAGTTCCAGGTTACCTGGACTACCCTGGTAGAGAGCTGCTGAAAGATAGCAAGTCTGCTATTCTGTTGGATAGGCTGGGGAGATGGAACATTCTAGGAGATTAAAGATGTGCATATGTCCACCTCTAAAACATGACAGACCAATTTAATCATCTCCGATGACATTACACCTAATTGGATGACATAAAATAAGAGTAGTTCTGTATAGTGCCAGATATTATTTTCCCAGATGTACAATGAAACTAGCCGTGTTTCCTAAAATGCCAGTATCTATTGGCTTGTTTCATTAAAGTTGTTCTTTTTTTTAGTGTACCTTTCTAACATGCCGCTTTCTGTTGGCCTGTTTTATTACAATATATTTTTTTTAGTGGCCATTTTTTTCAGAATACCATGTGAATCAAAGCATCATTGATCATCTGACACGTAAAAGAGAAATAACAGAACAAAAACACTGGTTTTCCCACCAGCTCCATTCATATGACCTCTTTTAGTTCAGAGGTCACAGCTATTGGAATTATAATGTTCTAATCGGCACATGTAATAGCTGACATAGAAATATTAGTGATTTACAGTAAGAAGGATGGAATAAAATGGGGTTGTTAAAGTCATCCAGAAGGGTCACACTGAAGTTCAAATGTAAGGATTGATGTAATAGCACCATAAGTGCACAGAAAATAGAAGTCTTCATTAGTATAATATGGTGACCTGGTGGTCTTGAAGAAAGGACATAGGTCATAGTACAAACAAACAAATAAAAATAAATATAATAAATTAAAAGATACATATTGTATTTAGTTTGTTGGGGCATAATATATTAATATTATGAATATAACTTAATTTTAGACATATACAATCATTTCAAGTCATATTATAACTGTGTTAGACTGTGTGATTAATGTTATGGTAACCCACACATTTTGATGAATAGATCTGTTGTCAGTAAACCATATACTATACTTGGAGTGGAAAGGGACAGCCACTGTAAACCCACTACTTCAGACAGGATTGCACCACTGAAGCCAAGTAATTTGTCATAATTTAGTCTCCCTCTTCTGACACCTTAAATGAGTCACTAAGTAAGAGTAGCCTGGGTGAGAGCATTTTATCTGAATTGACACCTCATTTTCTCACCTCCTCACTGAAAAGGGGCTGTTAATTTATTATATTCATTAAAGAGTTCCAAGCCAAGAGCTGTTGCACAAATGTGCCCTTTATGGACAAAATCTCCAATAATTAATAATAATTGATCACATTGTCAATCAGTTATATGACAAGTATGTGTAGTATTAGTAGTAGTATGTAGTGGCACAGCTTGCTTTGGTTTTAAACTACTATTAAAAGTGTGGATGAAAAAATTATAATGCATCCTCTTAGCAGCTTAAACTAGAGAACCTATGATAGTGCTGTTAAATTGTGATGATGAAGATAATTAAGGTTGTAGATAACAGTTATCAATTATATTAAACGTAATAGCAGTCATAGTAGTAATATAAAGCCCATAGTCTATAGTATATTCTACTTGTGAAAATGATCATAATCAGACAATTCTTTAATTATGGCCAAGCAGAATACTTAGGTGTTTTGAGGTCAACAATATTTTGTTAAATATATATAAACTCTTTTACTTCTAACTATTTTCCATTTTGTTGAGTTATGCTCCGTTCTCCTCTGCTTTTTGATAAATGTTTATTTTCTTCCACTACAAATGTATTATTATTAGTAGTATTAGTATTAGTATTAATATTATAATCAGCTGTATTATATATATTATAATTATGTAACTAAATACTTTTATTCTCATTTTGTGATTTACATTGAATTCAGAAGAAACAATACAGGTTCTTTAAAAAACTTCCTCTTCCTCAGTCCACTAATAAATCTATTATCATCTATTTTCTTCCACTTAGTCCACATGGAGTCGTGGGCCAGCCGGTGCCCACCTGGCAACTCTGGGCACAAGGCACACTATGGGCCACACTTTAGAGACACCAATTAACGAAACACATATGTCTTTGGACTGTGGGAAAAAAACTGAAGTACTCAGAGTAAACCCACGCAGACACAGGGAGGACATGCAGACTTTGACATTGGACATTGTTTGAATTGTTAGTCTTTTCTTTTTTAGTTTTCCCTTTGATACAATGAATGTCCACCATATGACTCAACTGCATTTGCACACTGTTCTTTATGTCTGCCTGCAGCCATGCAGAAGTTTTGTCCTTTTTGTTTGATTCATATACAGGCAATAATATAAACAATAGTCCCATTTACTTTGCCAGTAGACTGCAAATGTTACTTCTTATATATACTATGTTAATACTAAGTTACCTTTATAAAGCTATGTGTGTTAAGAGATGTGGTGGTGTTTTTAGTATGCGGGATAAGCACATCCCACGTCGTATAATAATAGTGGGCAAATAATATAGAACAACTAGGGAAAAAAGGGATGAAGGGCGGAGCGTGAGACTTCTAACATAATTAAACCGAAAGGATAAAGGGGCGCGCCGAGGTTGCGTCCCAAGTAGGAACAACGCGCGACCTAGTCGCGAGAGGACGCCAAAGCGTCAGTCGGGGCAAGCGTGCATAAAGCACGGTTTGGACGTCTCTTAAATGGCGAGGCACGGAGGTAGTCCAAACGCCAGAGAGCGAAAGTGAGCTCGAATGTGCATGCAATACTAAAAAACCAAAACCGGGATACGTCCTATTGAGTGCATCTTTTCCCGGTGGTTACTCTAGTTGGGGCACACCTCAAGCCAGCAGCCTACTAGAGTCCGACTTAATAGAGCGCAAGAGCGCCAGACAGTGTACTTGTAACACTGAACTGGGTTGCTGCTGTAAAGAGTGGAAAAGGACGCCGCAGCGCCAGAAGGTGAGCGTGAGCTCTAACGCATACGCAGCGAGAGGCGGCGAAGAAATCGCTGAAGTGGCTAAGGCGCAAAAAGCATATAAGCTCAGGGCGCGCCTATAGCACGAGTGTGAATAACACACAAAAGACGCAAAGCACCATGCAACACGGTAATAAACTCAAATACTCGAGGAGCGCCGAAGCGCCAGAAGGCGAGCATGAGCTCTAATACGAAGAAGCTATATCCGGGAGTGTTCTATTCAGAACAAACACCCGGCTGGAGTGAGGCTAGGTAGGTGCCGACGACCGAAGAGCACGAGCTCTGACTGTGCAAGGAGTGCACGACTACGGGACGGGGAAAACCCTCAAAGTGCCCCTAACAAACTAAATACCTCGGGGGTTACCCACCCATACCAGTCCATCGGCCCTAATAAGCCCCCGGACTTTATCACTATCTCTAGGGAATGCGGAAGGGCGCAAGGGCGCCGGTGGTCAGACACGCGAACCGAACGGAGATGGAATCCCGAGAGAATGATGATGACCTGGCCCTGAACAGCGCCAAAAACCACGCCTTTATAGAATGCAAAGCAGCTGTTCGGGATCTGGACATAATTAAAATAGTGGATATAAGGCCGTCCCACCGATGGCTCTGTAATGACGACCGGCGAGGACGGCCGAACGCACCGGGGGAAGGTAGGAACCCTAACAGTTGGGTTCCCTTTATCTTGATTTCATCATCAAAATCATATGATGTTTAAGTTTTAAAAAGTTCTGATGGATTCACTTTCAACCACTGTATAAAATATCACAGTCTGATTGGGATGCCATTCCTGGACATTTTCAAAGCCAGATGCTTTTTCTCTAGTGCATAATTTCATTTAAACACAAAGGATGGTGTTGTACGGAGCACACTTCATTTGTTAATAAATATCCTTTACAAGCCTGCAACACATTCCAAAAAAGGTGTCATGTAAAGTGATTACCATTTGTTAGTGGCAGAGAAAAGTAAGGAACAATTCCCTCTCCATATCTGAATATTTGTCAAATATTTGTCAACCCAGTCTGCAGTTAAACCATTCTATAATCATTCTTGAACTATTTTACTACAGTTCATGTTTCTATCATTTATCCAATCATCTCTTATAATATATGTACCTATTAATTCACTTTTACAGTCTGCTGATTTCCTTATGGCCACCCTTAACAGCATTTTACAGAATGTGATTGATCATAGAAGTCACTAATATGAGAAGAAATGCTGAACCCTAGTAGAGTTAATTCTTCAATGAAGCACCTTACAGCCTATTACATTGCATTGTACCCCAAATGCAATGATCATGTTTTATAGATGTGTGTTAGAGTGTGAAATAGCATACCTGTATTGTATTATCTATTTCCCACAAGGACTGCATTTTTGTGCAATTTTGCACAGCATGTAATACATGTACCATTTTATGGAAATAACCTTTATCTGCCTTGGCCACCATCATAATAAAAGGTATCATTTCTGCATCACTAAGTTTCTTATTTGACAGAATGTTGCAGTTATCCATCAATTTTTTTCTCAATGACATTGGCCAGAGAGCTGAAAATTGTATATTGTACACTACTGGTATAGACTCACCAGTACCAGCAGCTGAAGCCACACCACAGCACCTTTACCTCTGTGCTTAATGCACTTTATGCATGTACTTCTCAATGGACACATCTCTGAACCATTACAATGCAACTAAAATCATGATTCATATGTCTGCTGAACCCCTTTAAATCAAACTACATATACAGAAACTTTATTCTATTTACTTTTTCTACATATAAAACCCCCACATTAGACATCATTCTGGTTATTGTTTATTTTCAATAGTTTTGTTTTCTCAGTTTTTAATTCTGCTGACATATTTTGATTTTTATTCCTGTCTTTAAGAACTGTAAATTTCAGCACATGGTAATACCTGCTTGAAGAGGCTTTGTGTCTAGCTTTCTTTCTGGCAACATCATCTCCTGCTTTAAAGCGTTGACCTATTCTGTTAATAGCTAATAGTGAACTACCCCTTTAGAGTCTTGAAAATAGCTGCAGCTGACCAAGACCAGCTATGTGGTCTTTGACAGCAATCCTGGTATAATCATTTTGATTGCTTTGGGAGTAACATTTCTTACTTTTTTTCTTCCTATTTTACATCTCTACCTGCAAATATTTCACTTCTGCCACTCCTTATTCTATATAAGAGCTTGCTTTTGGCATCATGCGCCATCAGGTATAGCAGATTACCGACTAATAACTAATCTTTTAAGAAAAGAAAAACAAGAAACATTTTAGAAGTTTTTGAAAACCGTTATTTAATACAAGTTTTATATTAAACATATTTCCATGACTTTTTAAACAAAAAGGATACTCACATGAAATTATCAGTTTCCAGCTTTTTTCCTCAGCAGTTCACTGCAGCAACAAGCAGTGACAACCAAATTGTGGCACAGGTCTCATGAGTTGTGAGTTCTTCGTTGTACCTAATTCTCTGTTTAATTATTTATTCCCTGATTTTTTTAGTTTGTTGACTGCAAAGAGCTTAATATTTTACAATTTAGCTTTGGTTTGTTTGTGTGTCTGTGTGTATTTTTTGGCCAAGCTGTCACTGCTGGATGTTACAAGGCTCAAGAAAATGCACACGTCAAGTAAAGTCAGATAATATCATATATTATATTATCCTATAAGGCCAATCCCTAATTGAGCAAGCTTAGGACGACAAGAAAGAAACCCTGGGAGGCTCAATACTCAAAAAGGGACCCATCCTCCCTGGCTGACTTGGATAACTGTAAGAATTAAGTTTGTGGTAATATTAAAGAGTCACTTCACACTTCTTTATGCAGATCATGCAAGATGCAGATGCTCTTTGAACAACTGACTTCTTTCCTAACCTCACTAGAGGGACCAAGCTGTTTATGTTGCCGCTCCAGTAGCTTATTACCAGATGGATTCAATCACAGTGATACGTCAAGGACAAAATGCATGGTGAATTGGGTCCCCAATTAAGAACCAGTGCTGTAAAAGTACAACCAGCATGGTTATAGAGACAGCCTTAAATAACACAATAATCTGTAATAAATACTTCAAAATCTTCCAGCAGGATGAGAATGCCAAGGTGTGTCATGTAAGTATTGGATTATAATTATAGGTACACAGTTAGCCATTATAGCTTCCTATCTTTTTCAAGCATTTGGAAATTTTAATTGCAGTATATAAAAGGAAAGGGGAATATGCTGCACTCCCTATATGTCCCTATATGTCTCCCTACATGTCATTCATCAATAGCTTATATGGCATAGACTTATCGGGTTTTAGCAGCATCTAAGGTGGACCATCACAAAGTGGAACAAGTTTTGTTTTCAGGCAATCTGTATTCTAGATATTTTTTTGAAAAAAACATTGAGACTAGCTAATTTGAGCCCTAAATATTGCACTTGCACAAAAGATTTCTGATGCATGACTACACAAATATTGATGATGTTGTTTGACCTTTGTTTGATCTTTTAGATCTATATAAATGGCTGTATATACCAACATGACACCATTAACTCCAGTAATAAAAGTAATGCAAATGACAAATCTCTTGGGCCATCTGCGTCTCTGTGGAAACTGTGTTGCAGCTGATATTATTTTATCCGGTTGTTTAATTTTGTGTCCTCCCTCAAGGGCATGTCTGAGGCTATAACCACTTTTTATTTGGTGCAATATTGAACACAAGCCCTTTTACTGTTCTGTCAAAAAGTGTTTTGTTTTTTTTTTATTCTCATTTGATCTTTGGTGACTGTAACTTATATTAAATTTTACCATTGCAATCTTGGTTTTGCTACTTGTGTAAGAACTGGAATGTGATGAGATTAAATAAAGCTACAAAACTTAAAGGGGCGGTTTCCCAGACAGAGATTAAGCCTAGTCATAGACTAAAATGGACTTTTAACTCGGACTAAGAGAAATCTGCTTTCTCAGTCATGGCTTAAAATAGTCCTGCATTTAGTCTAATTCTGAATTAACTAATCTGATTTCTTGATGGAAGATTAGTGCTAATGCAGTATTAAATTGAGGCTTAAATAAAACCTGACAGGGGGTAGGTTTAACTTCAGATTAATGTTGTTTGTCAAAGAAGACACATGGATTACTTGGACTATGCCAATGAAGACCAAAGAGTACCACCAGC
>JAVSBV010062906.1:0-10524 GCA_033117975.1 Parotocinclus spilosoma
TGTAGTTTTAGGGCCAACTCCTCAGTAAGGAAAGTCTCTATAGGCTTACCTAAAAGTCGCTAGAAGTCGCTAAATGACGCAATCGATTAATTTGCATAAGGCCAGACTTTTTTATTGCTTGTTTCGCGGATATATATATATATATACTTATTTTATATATTATTCAGTTTGTTTAATTTTTTTTTTTCCAGATTCACTTTAATTTAATTGTAGGTTAAATAAATTTTATTTTTAAATAAACATTTATTTTTATTTCTTCGTCCTTCCTTGTATTGATTCCACATGGTCCTCGAGAAATTAAAATGTGCTGAAAAAGAAAGATTTTTTAAAAATTTTTTCCTCCCTCCTCAGTAGATTCTTAAGTAGGGACATCCTCAAGCAATTAAAAAAATCTGGCCTAAGGGTCAATTTGCGTGTAAGAAACAAAATGTAAGTAAAAAAACCCACCCTAAACATGTTTATAACTACAAATTAAAATTATTGTATTGATTCTTGATTTGTAATTTATTCATTTTTGTCATCGATAGGCTAAAATAACATGACTTTAATGCGTTATTAGACCCACATTATAAAAATCTATTTTGTCCTGTGTTGTTAAATGTTAGAATTTCAAATGTAATCAAAAGTGGGGTGGAACATAAATCTTTTATCCGGATATAACTCTTTTATAAAAGAGACACTGGCAGAGTCATGTACTGTATTATTATTATTATTATTATTATTAATAATAATATTTTTACATCACACTGAAGAAACATTTACATCGTAATAAGCGGCAGCTTTGGCTTTGAGCATGCGCAAATCATTTGTAGTCCGGAAGCGGAGTGGTGTGGCTCTCCTGCTCTGATTGCAGATACTGTACTGTGACTGCAGTGCTTCGGGACGGGAGAGAGGCTCATGGGGAAAAACGCCGCTCGTTTAGAACAGTAATTGTTGAACGATATTCGCTTTCAAAAAGTCTTCAAAAGTCTCCAACAACACCAGAAAGAGTCGCTAGATTTGTCGCTTTAAAAATAAAGTTGGCAGCACTGTTAGAGTGATTGGGTTCTATGAGCCCCTGCTTAATGCTCTTTTCTGTTTAAATACAATTCCCATCACCGCCCGTCACATAACTGGTAACTTTAACTTGAGTAAAACGCATTAAAAGAAATTAGCTTAATCTCATGCTGCAAAAATCAATTCAGATTCAGAAAAAATCCTCACCAAGAAATAATTATATTTAACCAAACCACGTGACAGTCATTAGCATCCTTAGAAATTCTTAGAAACGTGTTTTTTTTATTCATATTATATATATTTAACTACCAACAGCAAGGCTCTTAACCTAAGATTGCTTAAACTGTAAGACTGTATCAGTTGTACGTCTCTCTGGATAAGGGCATCTGCTAAATGCTGTAAATGTAAATATACCTTAATCCCTATAGGCTACCACAAAAATAATATGCAAAGGCTACACTAGGATTTGTTAATATCTCTTAACACAGAGAATCTAGGAATTTCCAATCAGAAATCAACAAAATTCTGGTTTTAAGGCAAATAAAAGAAAAGTGTGTTTACAAGTCAGGGAATGGTTAATATGTGGGTACTCGTCTCCTCACACACTAATTTCTACACTAATCTACATTAAAATGTTTCACATTTCTCTCACCTTGTGTCTCTGTGTATGTTAATTCAGTATGCTAAGTTTTCCATTTGGTGGCAGAATTACACCATAATACTGGTTTACCAATTCATTTGTTTATTTAGTTTTATTTAAGGCTCTTTAGCATCAAGGGCAAGGTTACATCAGCACTCAAGGTTATATGGAATACACTCAGATCAGGCCTAATTTAACCTAATCAATTAACCTGCTGCATGTCTTTGGGATGTGGGAAGAAACTAGAGCATCTGAAGTAAACCCACACAGACACCGAGAGTAAATGCACCCCATACATAAAGGAAACAGGCCATTTTATGCCAGGATGGAACCCAGGATCTTCTTGCTGTGAAGCTACAGGGCTACCCACAGAGCCGCCCCTGATTTTCCAAAATAAGATTTTGGTGTTTTTTCCAACCTCCTAGACACACTTTTCATAACCAAAGCTGAAAGTTTTCACTCTAGTAACACCAAAATTGAACTCATTTAGCATTTAGCATATTATAGCATTATAGTATAATGCCCCAAGGGGCATAAGGGGCATATCTTTTAGGGTGTCTACGAATTATGGTCACCATCTTGAAAGCCACCATATTATATCAAGGGCAAGTTTTTCATAGTAGACCAGAATTGTCTCAGAAATCAAGACATTTACATTTCCAGCATTTAGCAGACACCCTTATCCAGAGTGACTTACAACTGATACAGTCTTACAATCCAAGCAATGGATTAATGGTTAAGGGCCTTACATTAGGACCCAACTGTGGCAGCTTGGCAGAGATGGGATTTGAACCAGTGCCTTAACCGCTAGGCTACCACAGTCCCAAATAAGATTTGCAATATCTCTTGTGGTTCAAAGAGAATCAACACAGACATTGCAACAGTTTTGTTGTTCATCACAGGTAACAGAAGATGGAATTGATGATTCTGATCATGCTTACCCTAAGCGGATAAGAAAATTAAGCAATTAATTCTAACCTGTATTATCATAGTATCTTATCTAATACAAGCTACTAGGCTACAACTGATGCAAATATCAATCCATATGATCAGAATAAGTCCCATAAAAAGTTAAAAAAAAAAAAAAAAAAGTCTAATGTGCTCGTGCACAGAACATCAATGTCTTGATCGTGACCCAACCACCAGATAGCAGCATTGCACCCCTTGTATTTGACATTCCGATTGAAACGTACGACGGATCGTGAGAGATAACGTGACACAGTGGTGAGTGAATTACTGCACGTTCAGTTCACACGTTTACTGCCTTTACTGGCGATGTATTTAAATGTTTTGTCTTTTTCCGCCTCGTCTAAAGCGTTGCAGAGGTGGACGTGGCCTGCAGTAGCGTAGCCATCTTCGGAACCTCCGGTAATCTCAAGCGTAGTGTACGTAAATAACACGGACACGCGTGATGTGGATATGCGGACAAACAGGGATCCTCGGTCGGCGTGCTAGAGTCACGGAGAGGCATTCGTTTTAGCACGGTGATCAGTCTAAACGGATGACGAAGAGCGGTGTGCGGTGGCATCTCAGGGTGAGAGAGAAAGAGAGAGAGAGAGAGAGAGAGAGAGAGAGAGAGAGAGAGAGAATGTATACCATTAATCTATTGCGCTAGTTCCTCCTCCTTTTCTCATTGATCCTGAGAGGAACCCTATATAAACCGCGGCTCGTCGGTTCGAGCTAACAGGCGCTTTACACTCTTGAGCCATCTCAACCGTTAGCTGCCACGAGCTGTCAAAATGCCTGGATGGGGATACGGAACGGACAACGGTGAGATTTTATCAGTAAACCTATTTGTTATTCACTTTTAAATGGATGGACATCTGAATAAATGAATGAATGAATGAATGGTTCCCGCTTGCGCACGGACGTCTCGTTCGCAGCCCAGCCCGTCTTTAACGCACCACATTGGTGTGACCTCGTTTAAGCGCACACTGCACCAAGCCGTGCTGCAGTGCTGAACTACATCAAAGTGTCATGTGTGTCCGGCTTTAACCCAAAAAGTTCAATTAAGAAAACGCGGATCGTGCTCTGTGCGCCATTTTCATCGCCGTTTATCGTTACAGGACCCGAAACATGGCACGAGAACTTTCCGATAGCCAACGGAGCGCGTCAGTCCCCCATCGATATTGTGACCGGCGAGACCAAATATGACCCAGAGCTCAAGGCTCTCACTCTGCGCTATGACCCGTCCACGTCCCTGGACATCCTGAACAACGGCCACTCCGTGCAGGTCACTTTCGCCGATGACGAGGACAGTTCAAGTAAGTGCACGGAACGGACCCGCGTGAATGAATGAATGAATGAATGAATGAAGCCTTATTTATTAAGGTTTCTGTGGACTCTGTTCATTTAACACCTTACACCTGTTAACACATACCTAGGTGTTAATTATTAATTTAGCAAAGCAAAAGTTAATGGTGCTAATTCGATGCTACTGTTTTTTCCTCCATTGTACTAAATGTATATCATATAATAAAAAATAATAAATTATTTAATAAATTATAATAAAATAATAGAATTATTACTATTCAATTCAATTCAAAATTTATTTATATGGCGCTTTTTTACAACGGAGCATTGCTATGGTATCTTAAAAGGCCAATCCCAATTTGAGCAAGCCTAGGGTGACAGTGGAAAGGAAAAACTCCCTGAAAGTAGAAGGAAGAAACCTTGGGAGGACCTCAAAATGGGATCCATCCTCCATGGGTGGCCTAGATGTTTACTAAGTAAATACTTAAAAGTATATTAACGTAATAGTAAAATTAAGTAAGTAATACAATTTAAAACAATGTAAATATCAAAGTTAATAATAAAATAAGTAACAAAATAGATTTTAAAACAAAATAGATTTTTTAAATCAGTCCTCAGTGGGAGGCCCTTGGAGGCACATCATCTCTTAGTGACTAAGTGATGGAAGGAGTTTTTGCACTCTGATGGGACTGGGTTCTGTAGAGAGACGTACAGTGGGTTGCAGGTAGATTTAGAATGTAATAAATTAATGGAGAATGTACATGTGTGCTATGTTTTTTTGTGATTTTTTTTCTATATACACACAGTGTACACAGTATTATCTAGAGGTATTTGTGAACATTGTATTTATATGCAAATCGTATCTATTTATATCATATTCCACTTCCGGTATCAAGGCAGTGCCGCATAATTTTGTTTTAAGGAACAAAACATAAAAAAAAAACAAATTTGACAATAATTCACCCAAGCAGGATCACAAATATATTACTGTTTGATTGTGAATGAAATAGCAGTGATCCAGCAATTGGAAACAAGCGTATACTGCATAACTAATATTTGCAACATGCAGAATCAATTTTTGCATCTCAATACATTGTTAAACTGCTCCGAGCCAAAGACTGACAAATTTAAATTTAACCAGTAATGGTATGGCAGTTAAAATTATGGCGCCAGAGAACTCATTTCCTTCATGCTTTCCACTACGAGCACATAGAAACACGATGGGAGCGAATAGCAGCCGGAGGAGAAGCAATTCTGGCAATTGACTCAACACAATATAAAGCGAACACGTGAGTTCGAAATTGAATTAGCAAAAAAACAAAAACAATCTAGATTTCTGAAGTCTTATTGCTTTGCCCACGCTATACACTGTGGAGTGTTTTGGATTTCCTCGTCATACCGTATTTCCATAATATATCAGGAACATTCAATAGAAAAACATTTTCAAATGTCAAGTACATTTTTTTTCAATTGCTTTAACACTTTTAAAGTGTCCATTATCATATTGATGGATGTGCTTTAGCGTATTCTGCTTTCGGAGAGCTTCTGCAGACTTCTGTCGAAATTCATCACGGCCACAGTCGATAGATCTCCTCTTTAATGCCATCCTTATTCTTTCTTTCCCCTGCTGAATAGACGCTTTACATATTAAACACTGCTATCCTCAGCACCATGAGCCTCTCGCCCTACACCTCGCTCTTCATTTCCAATCAAATGTAATTACGAGAGACACAGTGGGCAAACTAAATTCAGCAGAACAGGTGTGGGCTCAGTTCGATGGTGCTTGTGATTCACAAACCAGCAGGTTTCTTTTTGAAGTTCTTCATAAACACTAGACTGTGAGATGGCTAGACTTCGCTGCCAGGTTTCCATTTTTGTTATGCATTTTCGTTTTTATTATTATAATTTTTTTTTGGTAAACCTCTCAAAAAAGAAAATGACGTGTGATGTGTCCTCTTTTTGTTCCGACCCAGAGGACGTGCACCTGCACTTTCAGAAGTGTGAAGTTGAGTACCTGCAGTTCGCTTTCCGCTGGATGAACAATCTGCTGATGAGGGACATGCCACTGCGCTGCACTATCCGTCTGTGGGATACGTACCAGGTACACGCACAAAGATACATAGTCAAAGGTCATTGTTTTCATCCTAAATTTGTATTTGCCTCTAGGAAACTTGTGGATACTTAACTTTTGAGACTAAAGAAATAGTCTAGGTTTATCCAACATAATGTCGGTTTACTGCATCTGTGGTATATGTGAGGTTATAGCAAATGCTTTTTTTAATCGTCTTCCCTACACTGAGACAGAAAGAGGGATAATTTAGTTTTAAAGTTAGAAGGTATAGCTGCATTGATTAGGCCAGTCTTTTTTTATTGTTTGTTTCGCGGATCCGCTGACGATCATATTTGAAGAAGATGTTGATTACATTTTTTTCCAGATTTACTTTCATTTAATTGTAGGTTAAATTAATTTTATTTTAAAATAAAAATGTATTTTTATTTCTTCCTCCTTCCTTGTATTGATTCACACATAGTCCTCGAGAAATTGAAAAGTGATGAAAAATAAAGATTTATAGTAGATTTTGAAGTAGGGACATCGGATTCGCAGTGGGAGGTAATATAAAAAATGTTGTTTTTGTTTTTTTTTACAACTTTGTGTGGTGCACCCCTCTTGTATGCAAACCTAATAGGAGGGAGCCCCGTGCTGGAAGCTCGCCGGTGCTACACAGACATAATTGGCATGTCTGAGATTAGGAATGTTTTGGAGTGTTCCTCTCCCCGAATCACCACACACAGTCTCCTCTGGCTTCTCATTTGGAGTCCAGAGTCCTTTTGTAAAGTCTATTATATCGATGTAGTATATTATTTAATTTGATTTGTTTTGTTTCCCGCCTTTATCCCCAATTTGAACTGCCCACCTCCATAGTCATTTAACATTTCTTGCCATGTGTACGAACCCAGTGGCTAAAGGAGGAGGGCCATTGGGTAGCAAAGATGTACACAGCGAGATTATCTCGTTTATCTAAGCAAATTCTTTTCCACTGTATGACTTAAAGCAATCTTTGTCGATGCTGTTTTCCTCCTTAAGTGTGCATGGGGGTGTTGTGCACATGGCTGGAGATGCTGGACTGGGCAATGGGACATGCCAAATTAGGAGACATTCTAGACTCCAAATAAACAGCCAGTGATGACTGTGCAGTGTTTCCTCAAGGATTTTTTTAGCACAAACTTCTCAGTAAAATAAAAGAATATATCATTATTTGTCAAGCTTGGTTGTAATGTTAATCTGAAGCATGTGTTTACAGAAGAGACTTTCTACCTCTATATAAATTTTAAGTCCTACTGTTCCTTTTAGTTATGCTTAATTTCAGTTATCATTTAAACTCAATCATAGTACAGCAAAAATGAGAAGTCATTAAGCCAAAGGTTTATATTGCTGATATTATTTTTAACTGTAAAGGAAGGGGGCGCTGTCACAAAAGACAGTTTCACATTCCATAAATGTGTTTGTGAGAGAGCGAGAGACGGTATACAGGGTAGGGTGGGGCTGAATGATTCAATGCATACAGCTCTAATTAGTAAATAGATATTGTTTTGAGATAGTAAATAAAATTAAATATGCAGATATTTATTAAATACTGTTACCCTATAGTATATGACCTGGTATAGCTGGTGTTTAAAACTGGTGTTTGGGCAATGTCCAGTTTGCATAACATGCAGTTTTACAGAACGTACTGTGGATGTTAAATAATGCATACCTGTGCAGGTACAAGGTACAGATTTTCACAGGAAATGGAAAGTTTCTATCCGATTCATTTGCTTAGTGGTGTTCAACTGTGTTCCAGAGTTACTCATTTTTACAGACATTAGTTGATTTTGAATTCATTGGCAGTGGATTTCAGCTGTGGTTTCTCCGCCTACAGTCTGTCGAGCTCGTTGAGCTAAATGCCTCTCAGATGAATATGTGTAGGCTGAACCTTGGCCATTATTGGTTATTATTCGAAAACTTCAAATTGTGACACTGTTACTTTGAATTACTTTAATCACTTTACTGAAAATATGCATCTAGTGACTAATTATCACTGTTATTGCTGATAAATGGTGTTTCTGTAGATCAGAGTGACTATTATAATTGGATAAAGAAAACATCTTGACCTTGGCTACTATAATCACTGTCAGCAGTCATTTGAGTTCTCATAAAAAAGATCGAGTCTCCTGATGGATGTCTGATTGCTTTTCATCCTTGTGTCTTAGAACACTTTTGACAGGTCCCTTTTCACATTAAATTGTCGTTTGTCTGTCGCTCTTTCTGCTTTTTCGTTTCCATGTCTCAGTTTTGCAGTTCTGGATGTTATAATGTAAGCACGACAGTTTTGTTTGGGGATTGTTCACTTAATGAGGACAACACAAAAAAAGCAGCACAATAGCTTCTTAATTAAACTTTAATTAGAACTTATCTACTCCATAGCTGTAGCTTATGGTTAGAAGTACTAATCACACCCACTTATTAAGATGCAATCCACATTTTAAGTACTACCACACTCAAGAGACTGACGCTAATTAATTCTGTATTGTACATGGCTCATTTCTAGTAGCCTCTTATGAATATCAGAAAGGCAGGTGCTCTATGGATCTCTGTGTAGCTACACAAAAAGTTAGTTCATTATGTAAGATTAGTCAGATAAGATTGCATTGGCTTTTTTTCAGTCAGTACAGGTTTGTGCCATTTAACGTCTGTCTGGGGGATGTCCGTTCGGTTTGACAGCCAAGGTTTTAAGAATTAGAATAAAAAAAAAAAAAGTGCTTTACCCTGCTCACAAAAATTAGGGGATTAAGATCAATATAAGATCAGGATCTAAAATGGTTGATTGCACTCTACATACATGGTCAAGTTTGTGTATCCAGGTATGTGCTTCAGTGTCTGATAGAACATTGTCTATACGCATATCGCATGATAAAGTTGTTATCCATATTGTTAAGCTTAATAAAATACTTTATTCCTTTCCGGATACATGCTGTAATAACAGATGTTTCTATTTTCTATTTATGGTGGTAAACTTTGCAACACCGCAAACCACAGTCTCGTTCACATGTCACAGTTTCTGCACACTGCTCAGTTCCCTGCTCTCTTTTGAAAGGTCTACCTGCATCCTAAATAATATAGGAAATATATTGCGCTTGACCATAAATTTACATAAAAGACTTGTATCTCGTTCTATAAGCGTGATTTTGTCTGTGCCCATGTTTATATTCATTTTTGGGAACAAAAAGGATAGAAAACCTGATTTTTTTTTACATTGTGGGGTCCTTTAGATAGTCCCCATGAGTTCTTTTTAAGAGTCAAACGATTAGCTTTAGGTCACTGAGATTTTGGTATGGGGGGCATGTAGGTGAAGCCTTAATTATTTACAGTAATCATTATGGGTGGTCCCCACAATGATACATAGTGTGTGAAAGTATCTGTACGGGTGAGAGAAAGTGAGTATGCACAGGGTAGATAGTTGCTGAGTGAGTTGATGCAAGGTGAGTCAAACGCTCTTTAGTTAGATAAAATATGACCCTTCTTATGTAGTTATGTATTAGGTGGTCAATTTTGATATTAAATAAATCAGTGAATCTGAGACACGAGTATCTTGGCTATTAAGTACAGTATACCATATAGCACTGCTAAGTAATGAATATAATATGGAGTTCAGACAATCTCAAGATCAAATACAATGCGATTCCAAAGCTTTGGGTGATGCATACCTATAACGTTATTCACATGAGAGAATATATCTGTCTCAATCCGCACGTTCATAAGAAGGAAAAAATTCAGTTGTATTATTATGTAGCATATGCTCTGTTGATGAATTATTCATGCAGTCTTTCCGTAGGCATAGTTTACTGGTTTAGAAGAAATAAGCTCTGAGGAAGCACAGACTAAGTAGAAGAAAGGCCCAAGGGAATACTCCTGCTTTAGGTCTATTTACACATATTTGAATAATGTGTGTTTCCAGATATATGTAAAAATCATATAGGGACATAAGGTATCACTTTTGTCAAAACCATTCCACTCATTAATGCTTAAATGGCTTTTAAGACCTCAGATTACACATATTCACATTACATATACCTGGTCACATTGGTTACTAGTGTAAATATGATATATAGTATACATATAGTATATTGTACATGCTTACAATTCGGTTCATAATACAGTTTTTGTTTTTTCAATAATACAGTTAATAATACAGTTTTGATTTTTTTTTGAAATTTTGGATTTCTGAAGCAATGAAAGAAAATGTCTCCTGCAGTTAAAAGCAATGACTAGAAACAGAGGTTTAACATTTTTCATGATACGTTCTTTTGTAGCTTCATATATGTCCAGTAACCAAGTGAAAATATTCCTTTTTTATTTCTGATTAATAAAAACTTTCTAAAAATAACCATTTACCGGCAAAAATATATATTTCACCAAGGAGGAATTGTCAGAATCAAACAAAACATTATATGTCAGAATGTAATGATGAAGTATGTGTGTGTGTGTATGTTTGTATGTGTGTGTATGTTTGTATGTGTGTGTGTGTATATGTGTGTATATGTGTGTATATGTGTGTATATGTGTGTATATGTGTGTATATGTGTGTATATGTGTG
>JAVSBV010062917.1:0-10523 GCA_033117975.1 Parotocinclus spilosoma
CATTTTGAATGGCCCAACTCTAGTGATGTTAAAACCGGGACTCGGACCGGAGCTCGATTACAATTGACCAGGTCTTGGGCCTATACTCGACCACAAGCTCCCAGGACTCGGACCCGCACCTAAACAAAGCCCACCGTGCCTCGAACCTAGGCTCGACCAGAATCGGCTGGGTCTTAGACCTGCCTAGGCCAGAACCTACGGCACCGATGCAACACACATCTGTAGTTCCTCCGGGAGCTGCATTTTCTAGTTTATTATTATTTTTGGTTGTTTGTCCCCCCCCCCATTACCATGTCTTTCATAATTGGATAATTGGATATAACCATCATTGGATATAACCTTGTGTGTGTCGCTGAGATGGCCACTGGAGATGTTGGAGATGTTACTTTCTGCTTTTCCTGCTCAGTTGTTTTAGGTACCTAAGTTTTTTCAGTAACTCGAATCAGAGCAGGCGGTGACCCTTGTAATCCAGGGTTCTGACCCATTACTGCAAGTCCTCTCCTGCTCTCAACAGGCCTGACACACTGCTACTCTTGCCTGCCAGATTTAGCAGAGCTGAAGAAATCATAAAGTCTAGTGGTGATAAAGTTTTAATTAATCTCTTGCCAATTCAAACACACATGATCCTTTCCTCTATGCTGCTCCTCTCCCTTTTTTCCCAACATTAGCTGGAGATCATTACGCCCTGCTGCTGATTGATCGGGCTCAAGAGGTGGGAGATTCTGAAAGCTTTTCTCCCAGGTCAGCGTTTCAGAGTTTCTGGGGCGCAGGGGTAGGATTAGTGGACTTTGCATGAAGGTTTTGATAGCTTTTGACTGCACGGTTTAGAGAATCATCAACTGAGAGGAGGAGAACGGGCGGGATTGTAATATGTTGTATTATGTAATATTAGCTTGTTCTTAGCTTACTGATGGATGGATGGATGGATGGATGGGTGGATGGATAGAGAGATGGGTGGATGGATGGATGGGTGGATGGATGGACGGAAGGACAGAGAGATTGGTGGATGGATGGATGGATAGATAGATAGATAGATAGATAGATAGATAGATAGATAGATAGATAGATAGATAGATAGATAGATAGATAGATAGATATAAATGTACTAATCCCGAAACCCCGGGAAACTAAATATTAATAAAATGTAATAATAATAATTGAATGGAAGTTGATTCAGATGAGGCATGCCAGATTTTTTCACAATTTCATTTTAATAGGCCATGTTTATCAAAGTTTACTAGCGGCCTGCGTCCTTCTTCTTCTTCTTCTTCTGTGTGAAGTCTGCGTGTCATCACCATAACCTGTATAGTTGGTACTATATATACTATATATATATATATATATATATAAACAGTACTTTGCAAAAGTCTTAGGCCACCATTAGATTAGAAAAGGTATTGCTAAAACAATGATATAGTGACCCTTTATCATTATTTATCTGCCTCTTTGTTCAAATACAACCAGAAATGACAGGAAATGTTTATGCAGTATTGGAAAAACTGCTTTTATAGGTTATAATGGTAAGTATTTAGTGTAACTTTCTCTTCAAACTTGAGCAATAGCAGTACCTGGGAGCTCTGGGGACAGTATCAGGATACCAAACTGACCCTTACAGTCCATAGAGATTTAATCAGATGATCTTTTTGGAAGTTTAGCAACCAAGAAACCCATTTTTGTGTCGTGTGTGTGTGTGTGTGTGTGTGTGTCTTTGACTACTATATATAATAAATAAATCAAATGAACAAGCAAACGAAAGGTGAAATTTCATATTTTTTAGCAAATTATTACAGATATTACTTCAAAATTGGTAATCACCAATTGATTGTGTTTCAGGGTGCCTGTCAGCCAAAATATTCTCTCTCTTGGACTTGGGCTGGGTGTGCAGAGAGAAAAACGTTCACATGTATCAGTATTCATGAACACTAGTGTACAGCTACATGAAATAGCTGAATTTGATTAATTCTGTTAATTAACGGTAAATAAAAGCTCAATCTTTCGTCCACGTGGTTATATGTGAGCTGTAAGTGACTGGATTTGACGAATCTTTCATTCTGCTTTCATTATATACAATGTAATGAATAGGGAATATGAATATTGGGAATATAAAAATGTCAGTCCACAACTGAACTGGTGTGCACTGCAAACAACATGTGAATGAATTACCATTATGTTATTTGTTATTTATTGCTGTTCTTGGGGATACTGGGCAACATGTAAACACCAGTCCTTCGCAGGGTCAGCAGTGGTCTCTCGTTCAATGATCCACTGATTGTTCCACACCCGAAAACAGGCTACAATATTCGAGTGAATTGCCCTGCACCATCCGAGCTCTAATTTTGTTCACCCTCTACTATCCAATACAGATCCAAGCAAAATGACTCGTCCTCTTTGGATTATTTTCCTTTGATCATTTCTGCTTGGAGATCAAACATTTATGGATATTTGTTTACAGGAAAAAAACAGAGATTCATTCATGTTTTGCCCATCCTGAAAACATCAATACGAGCTTCATCTAAAACTCTCTTTATATCTACGTCAAAAAAGGGGCCATTGACAGCTAATGGCACACAAGCAGTTTAAATGCGTGGTTAAAAATGCATGAATATTGAAAGAGCATCGAGTCGGCCTCTGATGTTTCATTATAGCTGCCTACAAAACTCAGAGGGTCTTTCAAGGGCGGCGTGATGACAAAGGCTGAATTATTCATGGAAGCGGCTTCTTAACGCCAATGTACACATCTCCAACCAGCTCACGCTGATAAATGCTTTGGTTAATGGGTTCGGATGGAGAATTTGGTGCAGGATCAAACCAGTCAGGGTTTAAAAACCGATGCCAACAGCGGAAAGTTTAATAAAAGTCAATGCCGAATCGAAACTTTAACCCTCTCATACAAAACTGCCAAAATGTGTAGGGATGCCCAAGAATTCAGTCCAAATTCAAAGGAATTTAAACAGGTTGGACAATGAACGAGTGAGTGAGAGAGAGATGTTCAGTCTTATGATGTGTCGCCAAGGACCTCCCACTAAGGACTAATTTTATCATCTATTTTGTTTTATAATTTAGTTCATTTTCAAATTTTTCTATGACTAATTTAACTTTTATTAATCATTTGTTATTTATTTATTGACCTGGTTTTGCTGTAATTGAATATACTTTTGGTGTTTATTTAGTTAGCATCTGGGCCACCCATGGAGGACGGGTCCCTTGTTGAGTCTTGGTCCTCCCAAGGTTTCTTCCTACCATTTTAGGGAGTTTTTCCTTGCCACTGTCGCCCTGAGACAAGGCTACATTGTAAAAAGCGCTATAGAAATGAAATTGAATTCAGTTGAATTTTGCCCCGACCCCCCCCCCCCCAAAACGTCTCTGATCTTCCCGAACTCCAGGTACGGAAGGCTCAACACGTGCCAGCGCCTCCTGGAGACCTTGACGGACACGCGTTTGCTGAACGAGGGCGACGAAAAAGGCATGACCCCGCTGCACCTGGCCTCCCGCGGGGGTCACGTCAAAGTGGTCGAGCTGCTCTTGCGAAAAGGTGCCCTCTTTCACAGGTATGGTCGCCTTACTTGGCCCGGGACTGGACTGGGTAACTTCCTGGAACGACCCCCCACCCCGTCTGTTCTTGTGTGCAGTGATTATAAAGGATGGTCCTGCTTGCATCACGCTGCGGCCGAGGGCTACACCCAGACCATGGAGAGGCTGCTCATATCCAACATCAAACTCCTGGACAAAACTGATCCAGATGGGGTAGGGTTTGGAATTCGCTCACTTTTTAAATCCATACTGCTCCCTAAGCGTCCCAGACCAGGTCCCTATAGCTTAATCAGGGTCAGGTCCATCAGCATCCTGGGGTGCCCCTGTCAATTTCGGCCACTCATTCATGGGTATTCCCCCCAAAATCCCGTGCCTTAGACGTGGTTGGCAACACCCATTCCTTTGGGGATTTCCAATTAATTCCCTTGAACTTCCTTCACCCCCTTGTGACACCCTTCCACAACTCCACAACTCTGGTCAACAGCTGTCGCTTCAGCGTCAGGAACCCCTTCGCATGTTTACCCCCGATCCCATCCTGACCAGGGTCATAGAATGCCATCTGGAGCCCGTCCTCAAATTCCTGAGAAGCCGGGCCAATTAGCAGGGGTTAAGCTCTGGACTCTGGACCAGAAGGTATGCTAGGGCCCGGACCCTCCTTAAGTGTAAATCAGTAGACTTTTCGCACACGTTTAAACGCCGTCACTGACGCCACACTGTGTTGCCCAAGAACACGGCGCTTCATTTGGCGGCGAGGGCCGGTCACGTGGCCGCTGTTCGCCTGCTGCTGTCCAAGGGGGCTCAGATCCTTCTGAACAAGAGCGACGCTTCGTTCCTGCACGAGGCAGTGCAAAACAGCAGGAAGGAGGTCACCGTAACCGTGATCGACAGCGAGAGGCAAGTGCAAACCATACCCATGGTGCTCTGGGGGGGGGGTGGGGGGGTGTTGGGAGACGACCTTTTGTCCGAGACAGCCAATGGAATTCCATTATGCGATGTTTACGTCGGCAGGTGCGAGGAGGCCATTACCACGTTTAAATTGCACTCGGCCAAGCGCTGCATCATCATGGACATGATCGAGTTTCTGCCCGAGTGCTTCAAGGTGAGCTTCTGGTTAATCCACCTGGTCTCTTGATGCTCACTTCTTTTTGCAGGTTTGGCCCCCGTTGGGCTACCGTGACCTGAAATTGGATTACAAGGGCCTGAGCTCAAGCCGGCAACTTTTGAGGCCAAATACGGTCAAAAACCAATCTGAGCTGGTCTGTCAGCAAGTTCTCAGGCAAACTTGCTTGCATCACGCTGCGGCTGAGGGCTACACGCAGACCATGGAGAGGCTGCTCGTATCCAACATCAAACTCCTGGACAAAACTGATCCAGATGGGGTAGGGTTTGGAATTCGCTCACTTTTGAAATCCAAACTTCAAAGCAAAACTGTGATGGCGTCAACCCAATTTGGCCCCCGTTGGTCCACGGTGACCTGAAATTGGATTACAAGGGCCTTCTAAACCAATCTAAGCTGGTCTGTAAGCAAGTTCTCACTGGTTCAGATCTTTGCTTAACCTGAACAGTTCTTCCATCTATAAGTGGTATTTTCGATGGAGACAAAATGGGCCTTGTCGTTGAGCATTAAACGGAATACTGGAGTACCTACTGGTTTGTTTTTTTCTCCAGCATCTACTAGACACCTGCATTAAAGAATCAGACGAAGACGTCAACTCCAGCAACTACTATGTGGGTTTCCTTCATGATCAAAACTCGTTGTGTACTTGTGAGATCCAGCGATTAATCCTTTTGTCTTCTCCTCCGATGGACGAAACAGTTGGAGTACAACTTCGAGTGGCTCCAGGAGCCGATCTGCTCCGCGAAGAAGGCCGACAAGTCAGAGGAAGGAGAGAAGTACAAACCCCTCGCCGCTCTCAATGTTAGTATCTCCAGAGAACGACGCCCCTCCCTCGGTTTTAGGGAAACATTAACACGAGTGGTCATGACCCCCCCCCGGTCTCTGTTTCAGGCCATGGTGGAGTTTCATCGTGTCGAGTTGCTGACTCATCCGGTGTGCAAGAAATATTTGGAAATGAAATGGTGAGTGGAAACGGTTACAGTAGATCAAAACTATCTGGTCTCGGTTGAGGGTCCACCAGCAGCATCTTGGACGTTCTCACTTTGCTTTATACGATGTGTTACAGGCATGCGTACGGCATGAAGGCACATCTGCTCAACATGACCATGTACACGCTGGGAGTTTTACCTCTGACCTACCTGATCATCAACCTGCGTCCGAATCTGATCATAAACCAAAACGTGACCACGATCAACATGGCAACCACAACTCTCGACAAGGTACAGCACCACAACATATTGGTCTTTCTTACACTTATCTGAACACAGACCCAACACCAAGCCAGAGAAACAACATATACACACACACACAGCCCCAATATACCCAACCCCAACACACACACAACCCCAACACACATACAGACCCAATATACCCAACCCCAACACACACAACCAACACACACACAACCAACACACACCCAACCCCAACACACACAAACACACCCAAAACACACACACACACAGACACACACACACACACAACCCCCAATACACCCAACCCCAACACACACACAACCCCAATACGCCCAACCGCAACACACAACCCCTACACGTGCACACACCCACCACACACCCAACTAAAACACACTCACACCCACCACACACCCAACTAAAACACACTCACACCCACCTACCGGCACACAGCCCAATCCTAACACACACACACACACACACACACACACACACACACACACACACACACACACACACACACACACACACACACACACAGAGTATATTTTGGTTCTTTCAATGATCATGTGAAACCATTTTGTACTCCGCCTCTTCCTCTCGATAAAAGGCATCCTGGTTCGAATATTTTTAACGAACACATTTTCATATATTTAGTAACATCTACACAAGTAAAATACAGACACCATACTTCAGCTTTTACTTGTTTCTTTTTTTTTTTTTACGTTTTTTAAAAATAATAGTAGTACCGTTACTTGAGTAACAAACGTCTATTAACTAGCGCAATAAAAAATCTGGGGATTTGAAATGACTCCCTGCAGCTGAAACATTCCGATGAAAAGTCTCCTTTTGCCCCCTCATTTGTCCAGCAATGCTACATCATCACAACCTGCATGTTTCTGGTCCTGGCCATGAATCTGTACACAGTCTGTAAAGAGGTGGTGCAGATGTGGCAGCAGGTAGGCTCCGATTGTTTCTCTACGCCCAAGCATCGGGTAGTGCCTGTACACACTTAGAACCCTTTTCCTTCTTCTCATAAGGGTGTTAAGTACCTGTGGGACATGTCTAATCTGATGGACTGGGCGGCCGCCGTCTCCACTCTGCTCTTCGTTATTCCTCTGCTGCTGGACGTCAAGAAATCGTGGCACTGGCAAGCCGGAGCGCTGGCATGTCTCGTCTCCTGGGTCAACCTGCTGCTCTACCTTCAGCGGTAATACACAGGGTTAAACGTTCAGCACGGTGCACACGCCCCACATCAAAGGCAACGACCCAGTACCCGCATCTCCTCTCCCAATTAAATAACTGACCAGTTAGTTGATATGGAAAATGCTCTAGGGCACATCCAATATGACGTTTCCAGCTTCCCAGCTGGGCTCTGACTGAGAGCAGATGGACTCCATCTCGCCAGAGTACCAGCACCTGCTGTGGCCCAGTCATTGCAGTAGAAGCTACGTTCCTGGACCTAGACTGGAAAACCTGGGCTGGGGTTACGACGTGAAGGTCATGTGGAATAGATTGTGGAACGTGAGGGCACCGTTACTGCCACGTGACCCACTGGCACGAACCAGCATCTTACCACTGAGCCACTAAGCCTTTCAGTCTTGGCTTTCCCTGAAACCAAGTGGTACTTTTAGGCAGTTCTGACATTCTAGTGCATAATCAGGAAGTTTTAATTATTAATTAGGGCGGCACGGGGGCTCGGTAAGGTAGCACCCCAGCCCACAGCAAGAAGGTCCGGGGTTCAATCCCAGGGTGGAGCGACCTGGGTCCTTCCCGTGTCTGCGTGGGTTTACTCCGGTTTCCGCCTACAGCCCAAAGACATGCATGTTAGGTTAATTGGTGTCTCTAAAGTGGCCTTTCTTGTATGACTGTGTGCGTGCCCTACGATTGATTGGCGTCCCGTCTGGGGTCGTTCCTGCTCTTGTGCCTAGAGCTGCAACCCCGTGTTGATTAATTATTATCATAATTATGCATTTAGCAGACACTCGTTTATCCAGAGGGCCGATGCGATCTTTGCAATTACATCAAAGTAATTATGGGTTAAGCACCTTGGTAAAGGACCCAACAGTGGCACCTTGGCAGAGGTGGGATATGAACCCTGGACCTTGTGATATTCTGTTTAGTACCTTAACTGCTAGGCTACCACAGTCCCATTTATTCCATATAATAACATCACTTAAAGACTTGTACTTACCAGTATAGGTAATGAATAAGCACCTGTTTTGACCTGAGCAGGTTTCAGAGGTTCGGAATCTACGTGGTGATGTTTCGGGAGATCTGCAAGACGCTGCTGAGCATCATCCTGATATTCGTCTATCTGATCCTGGCCTTCGCCTTGGCTTTTTACGCGCTCATGATCGAGCAGGTACGCAACTAATGCATACACAACACACTGGCAGGAGAACGGAGGAAATCCAGTTCTCGCCTCGGGCCGAGACTGGAAGCTAAAATGGCAACCTGGCTGCAGAGCAACAGGTGTTCAGATCAAACGCATGTCTTTGGGAACCCGATGTCAAATGACGTCTTGTTCACTAATATGGCTTGACTTGTCTTATCATGTTTTGGGGAAATGACAAAAAAAAAAAAAAAGGTGCCAACGTTACATCGTTAGCTTATAATATATATATATAATATTCTGACTTTAGCTTTGAATTACATCATCTTAAAAGGCCAATCCCAAATTGAGCAAGCTTAGGGTGACAGTGGCAAGGAAAAACTCCCTAAATATGGCAGGAAGAAACCCTGCGAGGTCCAAGACTCAAAACGGGACCCATCCTTCTTAGGTGGCCTAGATTTATTCAATCATTATCTTCCGCTTAATTCGCACGGGGTCGCGAGCCAGCCGGTGCCCACCCGGCACCTCGGGGCGCAAGGGCAGGAACAACCCTAGATGGGGTGCCAAGTCAGCGTAGGGCACACACACAGTCACACACTAAGGGCCACTTTGGACACACCAATTAACCTAACATGCATGTGTTTGGACTGTGGGAGGAAACCGCAGTACCCGGAGTAAACCCAGGCAGACACGGGGAGGACTCCACACTGAAAGGACCCAGGTCGCCCCACCCTGGGATTGAACCCGGACCTTCTTGCTTTGAGTCAGCGGTGCTACTCACCGAGCCCCTGTGCTGCCGGTGGCCTAGGTGTTAACTGAAATAGTTTGTATAGGTTTGTATTAACAGCAATAAATAAGAAAATATTAAGAATTAAATGAAATGACGTAAAAGAAAGTCGACCTGAGGTCGGTGCAGTGTCTTTCCACGCTAGAGACTCGGGCCAAGTGGCTCTAGCTAGCTAGCTAGCCCAAACAAGATACAGGCAAGGTGACCTTGATGTCCTAAAATGTGTTAATCGAGTATTAAAGCTCACACACTTTAGAAATAAATTTACGGAAAACCCGCCGCCAATACTTACCCAAACCTTTTACGCTTTTTAAAAAGGTTATTAAGCAGGAAAGCAGGTCACACGGAATTGAAAACCCCCCTTTTTTCCCCAAATCTATTCCCTTCCATTAAAAAACAATCGCTTATAATCAAAACAAACATGTTCAAATCTCATTTCATCTCAAACATAAGCACAACACTTAATCTATCGGTGAACTCTGGGCGCTTGCAGCATTGCTGCCTCTGTTCTGGGTGCCTCCCATCAAGCACCCATTTTAGAACCGACCGGGGCTCATTTGCAAACGCAGGACGTTATTGAGAATAAAAGGGCACCGGGTGCTTCCAGATTTCCGATTTTCAGAACGAAATCCATTTTGTAAAATCGTTTTACGTCGCCATATGGCAGGAACTGTTCTTTATATCTGACTCTCGTCACCATGGGTACTCACTCTGGTTCCCAGCGGCACTTTGGCAGGATGTTCCTGTCGCTGATGCAGACGTTTGCCATGATGGCGGGAGAAATCAACTACCAGGATAACTTCATGAAACCTTACGTGGGCGACCATCTTCCTTTCCCCGTGCTGACCTACGGCGTCTTCATTTGGTTCGTCCTGCTCGTGCCGATCCTGCTCATGAACCTGCTGGTAAACGTCTTCGATCGCTCGTTACGCTAGGCAGTGCCATCGTTTGAGACGATAAAGCCTAAAGTTTAAAGCCTTAGACGTGTTCTTAGCAGCAGTAAGAATTGAAAATCTGTGGTTTTTAGACATCAGGGCCATTTTTTGAAGCGTTCAGGCAGTTCTTAACAGTAGGTAATTACCTAATACAGTGTCCTAATACATACGGTTATGTGTTGTACCCTTTGTTGTAGATTGGCCTGGCTGTAGGGGACATAGCACAGGTGCAAAATAACGCCTGTTTAAAGCAAATCGGGATGCAGGTAATGTCATGTCAGTGTAATGAAACTAAATGCATGGCATTGGGAACCAATAGAACTTTTGTAAATTACAAAAATGTGGCTCTATGAATGACTATATATATATATATATATATATATAAACTGTACACACACTCACATACATACACACACAAATATACACACACACACACACACATACCCACCCATCCATTGTGACCCAATAGAACTTTTGTAATTTACAAAAAGGTGGCTATATAAATGACTATATATATATATATATATATATATATATATACACACACACACACACACATATATATATATATATAAAAACAAACACATCTATTGGGTCCAATAGAACTTTTGGAAACTATAAAAGACTA
>JAVSBV010062928.1:0-10523 GCA_033117975.1 Parotocinclus spilosoma
TACTTGAACTTATACGCAATAAAAAGGCATTGTAAGAGCTAGCTGCTGTTTCATTTATTCAAATTCCTCCTCCATGGAAAAAGTGGGCTGGATTTGGGTATAAAACTCCCGGGTTGAAAAAGGGGCCTACTCTGGCCCTGGCTCCCATGATGCTTTGGGAAGTGATTACCAGTGGGAAAACCAAGGCATGAGCTGAACGGCAGGCATCCATATTACAGGAATAAACTCATATCCGGCATCTGGTTACAAAAATGGATTTGACTTATGGAAGGTCGGCGCTGATGATTTTCGGCGTAGTTCTTTATGTTTTATTTAGCACTGAGCTGAGCTGTCAGGCTGCCAAACCACACTGTTATGCATCCGGTCAGTACGCTTTCTATAGAACAGAGTTCTAGAGTTTATTACAAAAGGAACGTACAGAATGTAACTGACTCTTTAAACACATTCTACTCTAATGGCTTCTGCCACCTAACGAGGATGCAAAATGAGAAGCACTCATTATCTACAAACAGAGAACATCAGCATAAAGCAGCTTTACATAAACGCGGGTCCAAAAGTTCTAATAAACACGTTTTATAGTAGAGTAGGGTGATAAAACTGAACCAGAGTTAGAGTTCAACCCAAAGCCCTTTGACCTCTGCAGCATGAACCGAGTTTGCTGTCCATGCAATTCCTCCACGCAGTTCATGGGATTGCTGTTGTCACATGCAACGTGATCCTCCACTACCACTCCAGATTACCCCCATAACCCCCATACCACCACCCAATATAAGCTCCATTTGTAACCAACCATCACCTGACCTGAACCCGGGTCCTCAGTAGCTGATAGAGACAACAAACTCTGTTCTTCCTGCTTAGGCTAAAGGAAAGACAATGAATGAAGCTCCCTTGCTTATGTTGTTTATGTTTTTTCTTTGCCACTGTTTGTTACAGGGTGTAGAACTAGCCCCAGCAGCTTTGTTCTCACCACCAAGCCCCATGAGCCGCCACTGCTTCCTCAAATGGATGTGACATGCCATATATTAATTTTAACCTTCTAGTTCATGTTTAGTTTGAGCTTTTTGCTCTACAGGTATGTATCATTTAACTTTTACATTATATTCTGTGAAACAGAACGTTGACCGAAATGGATATTAGCATAGACACATAGATGCCGAATGTTTTATTTCATATATTTGACTAATATGAATTAAAATATACTATGAAAACATTTAGCGCACTAATGTTCTGTACAATACAGTATTTGCATCTTATATTAAACTTAATATACTTACCGATAACGAAAACAAAAAAGCAACGGGAACGAGACCGTTTCTCTACCTTTTGAGGTTGCGATCCCCTTTTTGCCAGCAGGTGTCCCCAAAGATAAGCTTTAAAAATCACGTGATTATATGTATATAATTACAGGTACATGGTTAAATGGCTCAAACATTTAATTGTCCAAAACAGCTTTAGTTAAAAACCATAATGATCTGCTAAAGGTAAGAGTGGAAAGTAAATTTGCATAAACAACAGAAGAAAGAAAAAAACTTGCAAAGTGTTTCGCTTGCCTTCCATAGATCACTTACTTTTATCGTTCAAAATATCCAATGAAATAACACAAGACATGACTGAGCTGGAATTAATTTTTACATTTCTGTCCCAACTGTCAAACTAAATACAGGTAAATACAAACTAATTACACCGTAATAAAACGTCCGTCCCATGAACGTCTGTTCATTTTAAGGACCCTTAAGTGTGCATATAACACACCCCAATAGTCAGAGTGTAACATGAGTTGTGTTGTGTGTACCAGCTATTAGTGATTAGTTAATTGTTATTTTAAACATATGTTTGTCAAATTCACATTTTGTTACATATTCATTAAAACATTTCAGGCATTTACAGGAAATCACGTCAAATCCTTCTGATTACGTTTATGTGGGTTTGCTCAGAGGAGGTAAATTACAAAGTATAATAAAACTTATTATTGTTGCGTAGTATTTCTTCAGCTTTTTTACTGTACATTTGAAAAACAGTCTCGTTACTTTAGCTTTTATGAATGTATATAATGTATATTATAATTCATCTGTTGTATTTAACAATTTATTTTTTTCATATTAGTTAGGAAATTGTCGTCAAATCGGGATTTTGAAGGGTGCGAGTGTGGGCACGCCAAACATGACGTAGCTAATTCAAGCGGTTACAGTTTCTGCGTTACTGAACTGTCTAGTCTAGCGATTTGGCAACCCTTCTAGTTTGTACTCGTTTGTTATGTCTGGGAATTCATGTTTTGCTTTTGCTAAAGATGATTCATGCAGTCGTCTCTTTTCCTCAATAAAACATGTTTCAAAAATTAAACAAAATATTTTTCAAGAAGTACTTTGACTCTTTGTTAAGTTAACTTGGAAGCATTTTATCTTTCATTTTCAAACACCGAAATATGTGCCCTATCACAAAATGTTGCTGTGCCTCCTTTAAATATGGCGAGGTAAAAAAAGTTGTTGATTTTGTGATTTCTGTCTCCCTCTGGCGGTGAGTGTGTGGTGGTGCAATGTGTGTATATAGGGAAGGTTGGTCAGGTGACCGAGGTTTTCGTTTTGCTCAGCAGAAGATCAGCAGCAGGTCCGAGCAGAGTTTCTCTCCGTGAGTACAGACCATGGCCAGCGCACTGCGATATAACAACAAGGTGGTAATTGTAACCGGAGGGTCGAAAGGTATTGGCAGAGGCATCGTCCAAGTCTTTGGTATGTTCATCAACAGGGGAGGGAAAAGGGAACAAATTAAACAGGAAGCAAACAAAGTAAGGGAAAGTCACTAAACCTGTTGCTTCTATTTGTTTTTGGTTTGTTTGTCTGTTTCAGTGCGGAACGGTGCTAAAGTCGTTTTCTGTGCCAGAGGAGGTAAATATTGTCTTTCTGAATGTGTTCTTTTAATTATGTACTTCTTTGTAATTATATTAATTGTATATATCTTAAATACTCTTAAATACTGCAGTCAAATTATCCTATAGAACTAAAAAGGAGCTGAAATGTATTAGGAGGTTTATTCAGTTCAGGTCCTGAGCAGGTGAGAATGGTGGCCTAACCGGCACAACATATCAAAAAGCGAGAATAAACCCTCGATAACCAGACCGAAATTAAGAATAGCACTGATTATTTTGTTAGAACAGTGCATTCAACAATACATGAACAGAATGTTCTCATAATAGAGGTGTTGGATGTGGGGAAAACCTGCAGGGGTAAAGGCATGAGCTGCTTCAACAAGCCACAAATCATTATAAGGCATCTTCTAAACAACAAGGCTTGTGGGATGTTCTCCTTTAGTAGTGGTGAGTATCTGAAGACAGTGGTTTGAGGAAGGACAAACCACCAACTATCTACAGGGTGTTAGCATGAGAGGATGCACAAGGGCAACAAATCTTATTATGTCTGGTCTGAATGGACAAGACACCGAAATATTTTGTTTCAGGAAGAATGTGTGACAGTGCAGGACCCCCTGTTGAGCAAAAAAAAGACGAAGAAGGTATTTTTGGTCCAATGTGGCCCTTTTCCATCACGTTCAGGCTCAGAATTGTTTATGTGGCCAGTGAATGTGGGGCTAAAACGAGCCCGTGCAGGGACTGTGAGCTGAGTGATGATCTGCTGTTAAACCTTTGGCCTGGGAATCATGTGTTCTTGTAATACCGACCTAAACCACCAGGTGTTTTAAATGTTTTGGCCGATTGATGTATTTAAAGGTTAATAATTCCAATCGAGCTAATATGGTACACCCCAAGGAAGTTCTAGGAACCACTGTTTTATACTCTGTTGAGTTCAGTATTTTGTACCCAGCAGCCTGATCTTAGGACCAAGCCACAAGAGATGCCGTTCTATCTAATGGTTTTATAAATGTAGTCAGCTGACTAGTGAGGGAACCTCCTTGTACTGTATGGTGAAGAAATGTACTTCATTCCATTAAATACTGTATAAACAAGTACGTTTATACCAACTTCTGTTATTAGTGTCATAAAATGTCAGTTGCTCATTTAGGGTAGAAACTTGGATCTGTAAACCTGCTTTGAGACAAACTGTTGTAAAATCCATACACCCTAAAGCCATACGGAAATGCAAATGTCTTTATTAATATACAGCACATGTTCAAAGTCTTAGGCCACCATTAATTTAGACATATTGTTTTAGCAACAGTATAACGACCACATATAATTATTTTATTAGAATAGAGGCAATTTGGGTGAACTATTTAAATCCATAGTGTCTGTCAGCTTCCTTGGGTGGCCAAGTTGTTCCTTCTGCAGTTTGAAGATGCTTGGTCTTTCTTTTAAAGGGTTGTAGCCAAAAATCACATTTTATGAAGGGGAAAGTGTGAAAAGGCTAAGATATGCTAAAGCTCACAACGATTGGAATGAAGATCAATAGATAAGAGTTTGAAATGCCCAGTCATCCACAATATATTATATGTGGTCATGATGGCATTGTTAAAACAACAAATCTATTGGTGGTCTAAGACTTTTGCAAAGTACTATATGTTGTAGTTTACTAGACAAGAACAGAGATTGTTAACAGATTGGATTAATAGATTTCCTACCCTAAATAAACTTTATTAAATCCTGACTTGATTTCAGGATTTGTCATTATGATTATTTAATAGTAAATCTATACCCGGTGCAGAGTTTAGCTCTGTTCTGGATTGTGAGAGGTCCAAAGTTCCCTGAAAGCTCATGTCAGTCACATGGTCGGCCAGCAGATTTGCGTGATCGATGCTTATTTGTTCTCAAGTTGAAGCAGGTAAAAGTCTGGAGGATAAGCTGAATAAAGAAGGTCCAGGCTCAAGTCTCTTCGTCTCATGTGACGTCTCCAGTGAAGACGACATCAAGGTACGGATCAAGGCAATTAACTGTAACGTGAGCTGAACTTTAAGCTTCTGTTTAACCGTTTTTCTCTTTCACACCTCAGAAACTGATCACGACGACCGTCGAGCATTTTGGACAGATAGACTGTTTGGTGAATAATGCTGGCTGGCGTGAGTATCCTCGTTTTGAATTTCATTAGTCTGTCCACGCTTCATTTCACAAGGTGTAAACATCTAGAAACATCCAAAACATGTCCAGATTGTTATGATTTGTGGTAGGACCCAAGGATGCGGGATAGACGGAATCCCACGACGTATATTAATAATGGGAAAGTAATATAGAAAAACTAAAAGGGGAAGAAGAGCGGAGCGAAAGACTCCTGAACTAAAAAAAAAACAAAAGGAAGAATTGGTGTGCCGCTGTGTTGCGAGATAGATTTGGGACGTCTCCAAGTGACAAGGCACAGAGGTAGTCCGAACACCAGAGGGCGAGCGGGAGCTCAGGCGCGCATGTAGCGCGAGTGTGAATAAGTCGCAGAAGGCGCCGAAGTTCCAGAAAACGAGTATGAACTTGGGCGCGCAAGTAGCGCGAACGCGAATAGATTGCGTAAGGTGCAAGTAAGCCAAGCTGGAGAGCGTCCGTTCACTCAGGGCGAGCAGCCGGCTGGGGTGAGGCTCCTTGGTGCCAATGACGGAAGAGCATGAGCTCAGGCGTGCGAGGAGCGCACGAGTACGGGACGGGAGACCCTCAAAGTGCTTCTAAAACACCAAATACCCCGAGGGTTCCCCCCGTACCCGTCCGTCAGCACTAAATGCCCCGGGATGTAACAAACTAACCCTAAGGGTGAGCGCAAGTGCGCGAGCGGTGGTCGGACTCTTACCGAATGAATGAATGAAATGGCAGCGAACGGCGCTAGAACCCACACCTAAATAGTAGGAAAAGCAGGTGTTCGTAATCAGGTCGTAAATTGGTCACTGGATATAAACCGCCTTATCGATTGCTCAGTAATGGTGACCGGCGAGGACGGCCGAACGCTACGGGGCAAAAGGTAGGAACCCTAACACATATTGCCCAATCATGGGGTGCCTAGCTCTCATCTACACCTTCAGTGCCAGGAATAACCTAGCTAACCATCTATAGTACATGTAGTGCATTTGCAGTGCCGAACCCCACAGTCCATTCCCTGCCTCTGATCAAGGGAGATCGTTCAGTTTAAGTTTTTGAGACAGGTTTCTGTCTTACAGGAAGCCAGGAGTACAGAGTATCATTAAAGCTCTGGGATGGAACCAGAAGCCAAAGAAAATATAACGAGGGCCAACTGAGAGTCTCATTGTAATATTTGTCTTTTTATTTGATTTAGCTATTTTCATACTATGTAACAGCACCTTAGCCAAATAAAGCTTAAATCATACTTAAATCATATTGAAAACAAAATGAAAGACGTTAAGAAACATATGTTGTTCTCTTGTCCCCTGTATTTGGGACTGAGATTCCAAGGCTCCAGTGTTACAGCACCTTAAACAATCTAGGAGCCAAACTTATTTTCATTGTGCTTGGATTAAGATTTTGCACAAAAAAAACACATATGCTTCTCAATGGTTTTCATTTTGTTTTCAATGTGATTTAAGTATAGCTTGCTTGCTTTTTGCTGTTACATAGTATGCTAAATAAAATAAAAATACAAATATTACAATCAGTGTCTCAGTTGGCCCTCGTTATTTTTCTTTGGCTCCAGCTCCTGGTTCCATTCCAGAGCTTTAATGGTACTCTGTCTCTCCAGAGTATTGACAGCTGCAACTGAATTCCATGACCTCAAAGGGTGGAGATTTAGAAATCTGGTGTATTGTGACAAACCTGACCAGAAGGCACCTCTAAGACTTAAACCCAAAAGAACTGTAACTAGAATTAATACTTAGTTTTCTCACACAGATCCTCCTCATAAACCCACGGATGAAACAACAGCAGAAGAGTTTAAAGATTTACTCAACCTCAACCTTATAAGTTACTTCCTTGCATCTAAGGTGAGACTCTTATCTCTCTGACCTGTAAAATGCTATTATAAGGTAATACAGGAATGAGCCATTTAACAACCACATTACGTTCTGTTAAGCAGGTCGTTGACCAAAATGGACGTTGTGCGGATTTTACGGTCGTTACTTTTTAGGCTGCTTTAATTTAAGTAACACAAAAATGAGGGGAGATTTAAAAATGAATCCGAAGAGGATCCCACAAGAACTGCTGGAAAATCTGGTCCTGTCCATGCCCAATCATTGTCAGTGTGTTTTGACACTCTTGAGTGACCATACACCCTACTAAACATAAAGTGTCCAGGTTGACATGCTTTTGTTAAATTCACCCTCATGAATATATCTCTTACTACTCAATCACCATAATTGAGTTTCTTTCTTTGACTTTTTATTTGCTTCCCTGATTATCTTGTTTAATGAAATCAAATAAAATGCTTATATTTTCATCGCTTCATATTCATTCTGAAATACAGCCCCCCCCCCCCTTTTTTTGTGAACCGTGGAACATGTAAATGTGTTGAAATATAAGACGGCAAACAAATGGGTACTACTTACAATAGGACAGGTACATACACTTACATACAACCATGTATAGCTTGGGACAAATAATTAGAGGAAAATCATACACATGAATGATGGAGTTACACTCCTTAACTCTCTGCTTGTGAATGCCAGAATTAATAGACATTTTTTATTTTTCGGTAAAAGACTTTTAGTTTATTTTTTTTAATGTGTTATTATTTTAAGACCTGGTCATTAAAGTGAACAAACGTTAATCAGACGTTCATCAAATGATTATTCTTACCTGTGCTGTGTTTATATCGCAGTATCTGTTGTTTTATGCAAATGTTTGGTCACCTTTTAAGTTGATCCACTCATTATGTGAGGTCTAATGGTTCATAAAAAACAGTCAGACATTTATATAAGACTGTGCTGTAAGTGTTTATTACACTGTCCCAAGCAGAATCTTTTGTTATGTTTTCATCAGTTCTCCATTCTGATGTTTTATGCATCAGTCATCAGTCTGTCGTTGGAATTTTGTTGCTGTGTCAGTTAATTGAGCTTCTCCTGTGGTATGTGCTTTTGTTACATAACATCAAGCTGGAGAAACTATTAACACCTACCGGTACATGTATACTTCATTTGACCCCTTTCTCCCTAAAAGTGCCCTAAACATTTACTGCATTTCATAGGCTGCATGAAGATGCAAGCAGTCATTTCACAGCTCCAGAGATTCCCTGTTCGATCTCATCCCTGGACTCCGCCTTTTTGGAGCATGCACATCCTCCCTGTGCCTTCCTTTGTGTTGGTTGCTCGCGGCATTGCGACATTTCCTTTGTGTGCTTCAGTCTTGCGTGTCACTCGGTGGGTCTGTTTGGCTGGAATAACAGCAAATACCTGTATCACTACAAAGATACCTAAAACAATTGTGTTTATTTGCTAATGAGCAGCAGTCAAAGTAGGTCAGGGTTTCTAAGGAAACCAAAACTGCTTTGCAAAACTAATGCGGAGAGAAAACACAACAGTTCAGTAAAGCAAAGACATTGACCAAGCCTTGGGTGACATTGGCAAGGCCAAACTTTTTTATTTGCTTGTTCCTCTGATGTCCCTACTTAATCATTTACTGAGGAGGGAGGAAAAAAATTTAAAATAAATATTTATTTTTCAGCACTTTTTAATTTCTCGAGGACTATGTGGAATCAATACAAGGAATGAGGAAGAAATAAAAATACATTTTTTATTTAAAAATAAAATGTATTTAATCTCCCGCCGTTGGCTCTCCACCGGAGGGCGGTAAAAGCTAACAAAATTTTTGAAAATTTATTTGAAAATTTTTAACATTTATTTCAACCATTAGTACTGCGGCGTATCCGTGAAATACCTAAAAATCATATATCAATTTTTTTGCATTCTTCAAATATCATCGTCGGAAACAAACAATAAAAAAGTCTGATCTAAACGTTAAAAAAGAATCAAGCCTCGAAAAGAGACCAAACCTGCTTGGGTGACCTGGATGTTATATGTAAGAAATTGTGGTGGACACATATTTGGATTTTCACTCCAGAATGCCCTGGGCTCTGATTGGAGAACAGGGTACCGCAATGGAGGAGGGTTCAAGAGTTTAGCGGGAACGATTAGGATTCTTCCCACTCGGAAAGTTGAGGTTGTTGGTTTTGCTTGCTAAAAGGAAAAGGAAAAGGCAAAGTTTTTGTATTCGGATCCGTGTCTCCTTTCTATTTGGCGCCTACTAAATAAAATTACCATTAAAAAGTTATCTAATTAATTAAGGGCAACCGGATTGAACCGACGCAGGCCAGGCTGCCAGTCCTTCGTAGGGCACGTGCTCACACTCACACACACTTTTATTCAAGTTTGGAATGCCCAGGCAGACACAGGGAGAACATGCAAACTCCTAGTCATTGAAATTATTGAACAGATTCATTGCATCATTCATTACCATCCACTTTCTTTCTCCTAATCTCTTTCTTGCTTAGTTTGCTCTGCCCTTCCTGAGGAAAACACAAGGCAACATCATCAACGTCTCCAGCCTAGTGGCATCGATTGGGCAGAAAGATGCAGCACCGTACGTGGCCACCAAGGTGAGATTTTAATAACACTTTTTCCATGGTTCTGTGGTTCATGTTCTGATATTCTAGAGAAAATGGAGACAGGGTTATTACTGATGGTAGGTGGGATCAAGAGCATATGCACCAAGAGTTCAACGTGTCCTAAAACTTTATCGATGCAGGGTTTCAAGAGAGTTCCGAGCACCCCGTGTGTGCAGCAGGAATGTAGCTTAGTGCCAGGACCTTCTAGGCTGAGAACAAAGAACAACTGAAATCCGCAACTATACAAACGCAGCATAGACAGCCTCAGAGATTCAAGAATGTTAGTTATTTATACAGAAACTCTTGCCTGAATCACTCCAGGATATTTAAAAAAATCCCACACCCTGGCTCTCTCTTTAAATTTTTGATAGGTGAGTAGATTGGGACACCGATGAGCAACAGGTTCATCTTATTGGGACCTGCCACAGAGTGGCTTTTGTAAGTAATTGTAATGCTGATGTTTGTCCATTAGGGGGCGATCATTTCCATGACCAAAGCAATGGCTGTTGATGAAAGTCGCTATAATGTGAGAGTAAACTGGTAAGTCTCCATCATTGTTTGAACTCATTATTACAGCCAAAAATGTATCATCTCCACCAGTAGCAGTGCTTTATTGCTTACTGTTTGTATTATTTTGCAGTATGTCCCCCGGTAATGTGATGACCCCTCTGTGGGAGGAGCTCGCTGGCCAAACACCTGATGCAGCTGCTGCTATTAAAGATGGAGAGAATGCACAGGTGAGGAGGTTCCTGAACCTGAAACGGATAGAATGGAACCATAATGTTATAACCATAATAAATAACTGATGCTGTGCTCAAGTACTCGTAAAATTACTCAGATACAGGGCATACCAAACTATAAAAACGTACCGTTAAGCAGGTGGGTGAGTAAGTGATGTCAGCAGTTTAGAAATGTTGTAGTGTTTGTGAATGTTTAAGACAGCTGAACGTTAAACGATGTGAGCAAATATTATGGAATGGAATGGAATTAACCGTACAGTCGCAACCGACCCTCGGTCACTTGATGGATCATTGATCTCCACACATTTCTGTCCTT